>QJPP01005629.1:0-68862 GCA_003996215.1 Jaltomata sinuosa
GGAAACTAGACTCGTAAACCTTCGATTTGGTATCTCGGGGGACTTCTAACTCCTTATATATTGGGAGAAAAGCTCCGAGACATTTGACCCAAGGTTCAGAAAATTTGTTAAAGGTCTTACGATATCTTTTGTCGATTTGCTTGACTTCAAAACTTAAACGTGGGAATGACCGGAAGGGTCATTACAAACATATCAGTGGCAGGGGTAAGAGTGTCACAACTGAAATAGGGGATGACAGCGTTTGCACTAAGCTTACTGATGAGCATAGTGTAGGGGAATGCAGCACCACCCCTATGTGTTTTCCTCTTTATCCCCAAAGTTGCAATCTCCCCAAAGTTCATGTGATCTCCTGCCATAATCGAGGCTACCAAAATGGCTCCATCCTGGGTGACCTTTTGGTCATTCTAAGAAGGCAGGAAGTGAGAGCGGACAAAATCATACCAAAGGCGAGCCTCAAAGTACAGAGTCCGCCTAAAAATGTCATCCCCTTATAGTGACCCAGATAGGAGTGTCAGGAGAAATAATAGAAGCAACCCAAGCAAGAGGTTTCTGGACAGAAGTCAACTTAGCCATTAGTGTAGGCGCTGGCCTAATTGGGGTGCTTCATTAGATGACATTTATATCAGCTAGAGTGATGCAGACTTCCTTGCCTCGAACCATGATTGACCTCAAATTAGGGAAGGTCTCCGCATTGCCCTTATACCCCTTAACATCCTGCATGGCTTGATAAGAGGCAAGGAATTCCCAAACCACCTCTTTATAGTAGTTCCTGGGTAACTCTTGGAATGGGTGCCACTGTCGATTGTTGAACTGTTCAGGGATGTTGGGTAGATTATCCTCCACTGCAGCCAAGTTGAAACTCTGCTCCGTGTTGTAGGTCCTATTCTTATCGCGATCATAGACGACCTTCATACCTTCAACCCCTAAACAAATTCTCTCCTCCTCTAAAACTTGTGCACGGGGAGGTGCTGAGGCTTTATTCTTGCCCTTGGAGGTGGAAGTGGAGGAGGGAGGAGCTGGTTGCCTTCGTGAACTTTGCCTTGCATTTCCCCTTCCAGAAGCCATAGTCTGCACATGGATATTGTGAGTACTTAAAGTAAAAGCAAAATCTTTTTGTATTTTTGGAAGTGTTTAAAAGAGGCAAAGCTAAAAGAAAACTAATTAAAAAGACATGGAATGCAAAGAAGAAGAAAAACAAAATAGGTAACTGATGGCTTGTGCAAACCTCGTGTGGACTGCACCAGGAGAAGTGCGTATCACACGTGGTGTCGCACAAGATACCAGAACCTATGTTAGTTTCTACTATGGGGTGAGAAGGCTGATGCGAACCGCACCAGCCAAAGTGCACGTCGCACATCACTTTGCCCCTAAATTTAATGAACTGGCAATATTTGTCAACATGGTGTGGTGCCTTGTGCATTTTTCACATAGAGATCTACGCGTCATATGCGAAATGCACAAGGAGATAGTTGGGACTTTTTGGTTCCTTGTGTTTTTGTGTGTTACACATGTGATTCGCAGAGCAATATCTTTGACATGCACTTGGCACCAGACACAAACACCAATAATAACATGGCTAAACATTCTATGACCAAAACCAAATCAGTCGGGTACTCAGACTTCCTCGGAATCTATCAACACATTCAAAACAAAAGAAGAACTTAACGATTTTCCTTAAAAAGGATGTTACCCTATTTATCATTAGGAGAATCAAGCCTTCAATCACAAACTAGTAGGCACATTCGTTCAACAATAATTTCACACCCCTAACTAATAATATATACCCAACAAGCATATTCAACTGAAAAGCAAATGGGCACGATGGTGGTAATAATTTTAAGACCCAAACACCAATTTCTAACAAAAACCTCATGAAGATGACGATTTGCCCTTAAAAATGACATCACCCAATCTATTATAGGGCTAAATCATGCACCAACACAAGTGGGTTACTTAGACTTCACCTAAAATCAACATGACAGATTTAATGAGCATGCTTCACAATATGAGTTCCCAATCAACATAAAAACATGTATTTAATGTAGGAAAATGTACCACAAGTGAATGTTGTTGACACCCAATTTTTACCCGCCACTATTCATTAATTATCGAGCTTTTAGATTTTAAATAATTAATTAAAAGAATTTTTCAAAAATTAATCCCAAAGAGTGTTCTATAATCTCCAAGAATAAACATACGTCTATGTATATTCATAATATATATAGATGTGTATTGTTTCGAGAATTTTAGTAGATATTCAAAGTATTTTTCTAAAATTATTTCAAAATATTTAAAACTACCAATCTTGGTCAAAAACGATTTAACTGGAATTAAATTATGAAATTGGAATTTTATAACATATGATTAGATATGATAAAAAATTAATTATTTTAGTTATTTTGAAATAATAAAGCTCGGTTGAATTAATCGTATTCAGTTTATCCCTATTACGGCCTAATTCATTTGAATTAATTCAATTAGGTCCAATTCGGCTATAATTTAAATGGTTTGGCTAAATTTTAAATCAATTCGATTATTATTTCAACCAAATCTGGCAACATTTGGAAGACATGTGGCCATTTCTTAAACACCCTCATAACCTCTTGTTTTCTTGTTTCAGCCATCCGTTGGGCCAAAATTATCCGCCCCAGCCCAAAATAATTTCCCTTGGCCCACTCCACCTTCACAAGACCCGGTCCAAGCCCACACCCTTATACTCTCCACTCTTCTTTCACTCCAACACACACCAAACAAATCCTTATACTCCCTCTCTCTCTTCGTCAAACAGATGAACAACGAACCCAGATGAACAACTCTGTCAAACAGTACTGAACAACCACCAAAATCTACCAAACGGCACCCAAAATCATTGGGTAATCGTTATCCCTCCGTCTACTCGCCCTCACCTTCGTTTGTTGGTACGAGGGGTGAGTTGTTCACCTTTTAGAAGAATCTGGAAATCACAACTGGCCTCTCCAACATTCGTCTCACCTTGAATCACGGCGGATTATCCTCCATATCGTTGGTGTAGGATCAATTTCGTACCACCAGGTACAAAGGTGGCATCATCGGGTGTTTTTAGGTTTTGAATTTAAAAAATCCTCAAACCTTATCAAAAATTCCCACTTGTTTTCTCCTAATTCCCACCCGTTGGAAACCCCTAAATCCTCTCCTATATAAACCCCCTTTTGCTCACTGATTAAGAGGGAGGTTTTTTGGGTAGCAAGGCTTTGGAGAGTCCTTTTCTCTAGCACTTGGGGAAATCCAAAAAATCAAGGCGAGATTCGAAGTAGTAATCACTGTCATCTTTAGTATTCGTGGTTAATTCTCGTTTGCTATTTGAAAACCAAGAACGTCAAGTTTCCAGTTCATCAGAAAGTTGAGGTTCTCCGGTTAAAGCTTAACTCGTCTCTCCCAGTTGCTGCCCGGAAAAAGGTAAATCATCTACTCTCCCTTTCATTTTTTTTTGTTTGTTTTTCTCTTTTTTCTAGTGGCAATGTGATTTTAGGATGGTTTCAGCTGGTCTTGTTTGAAATTATCGTGCTACTGTGATGGACAATGAAGGATGAAATTCCACCACTTGTTTTATTCTTTGTTCGTTGATGTGTTTATTGTTAGCCCACCCTTATGTAAAATCCTACTTATAATTTGTCTACTGTTTTGTCGGTATCCATCTGTTTGATTGAGAGGAAGGTGGGTTGAGCCATTTGGGGAATGGTTGAGCTCGGGATGGCTTTTAACTTACTAGTTTGGCTCATCCCAGGTGCTCCTAAAGACCCAATGCTCCTCATTTTTCTTTTCTCTAGATATTTGTTGAGAAAACAAGTGTCTGGCATGTTTTTCTTCTAGCACGAAAAGATCTGTGGTGCCTCTGATTGTTCAATTGTAAAAAATAATGTTGATCCTTTCTCTGTCTGGGTTATGTGCTTTGATTTTATACTTGTTTATCTTCAATATAAATGATGCTAGTCTGATTGAGATAGCAAGAAAAATGTGAAGTTTTTATCAAGATGGTTTGGTCAATTTGTTGATTATTAGTTCCCTGTTTGTGGGTAAGCATGATAGTTTCTTGTTAGTTCATTTGCTATTCCTTCATCTGTTCATCTGGACATGTTATTCTTGCTCTTGATAAGGTACTCTTGAACCAGTTTTCAGTCCTCTCTAAGCTGCCTTTTCATAATGAACTTGCTGCTTCTATTGTATCTATTAGTATTACAAGTTTATCAATGTGTTGAGTCTAAAACAATCAAGTCATAAATGATTTCTCTTCTTAACTTCCTAGGGACATTCTAATTCTATTTAGACTCATATGTTCAGTTTGTAGTCAGGGAAATAAGAATGTTTGATAAGCATACTTTGATATGCTCTAATATGCTTCTTTTTCCAGTTATCATTTGAATATGTGCTGGAATTGATTCATGAGTCGAAAATAAGAAAGAAAATGTGGAAACAGATGAGCTTAGGAAGAAGCTGTAAAAAAATTAGCTTGGTTTCTCTTTGTGGCTTTCAGACCTGAAATTCTCATATCATAACCTTTATGCGTATTTGACTTTCGCTTGAAATTTGTCCAGCATTCATAGGTGACAATTTTAAAGGTCCCAGCTTTCGTGTTTATGTTTTTTAGCTTTGCTCGTCTTATCTGTTTGTTCCCCAAGGGTTCTGGTGGCAGTATTACAAGTGATTGTGCAAGTCTGTGTATATCTTGATTCTAAATTCACTGCATATCTCTATTTGATCCAACTGATACTAAAGTGTTAAATATCAATACTTTATTGTTCATTCTTTTCTTGAGTTTAGTTCTTAATCCCTCGTTCTAATCCTTTATGTTTTATTATGCATGAACACCTCCTTTCATCGAGTCCAATGGACTCCCGCACCTGCATTTCTGATGGGCAAAGCCCAATCTCGAGTCAAAAACCCATACCGAGTCCAAAGAATGGACTAATACACGAAGAAACATGCTGGTATACACTGATATACAGTGATATACACATCAAGTAGTAGATATACAAGTTCAAGAAAAGAAAAGATGGAAAGGGAAGCTGATATACAGGTTTCGGGAGCTGAAAATGTGCAAGTATACAGCTGATATACAAAATGTATACAGTTGATACACAAGTTAGAAAATGGACCAAGTCCATTAAATTTACAGCCCAAAGGCCGGACTGATTCGACAAAAGGGCCTGGAAGCCCAATTTCTTCAACTCTCTCTTATCTTATTTTGTATTTAATCTAGTTTGAATAATTTGTATGTAATTGATTGTAACTAACTCTTTTAATTAACCTAAATAGATCCCTTAAAGACGTACCATGTTTAGTTTTATCTTGGTTTCATTTTCTTGTAAATTTGTTTCTTTCAAAATTTGTCATTTAATTTAGTTTGGTTAGAAAAATGAGAAAAAGTTAGATTTTGTGTTAACTTGCCTAAAAAATAAATTCTTCAAATAAAAATGGCTATTTATTCATCCATGGCTTAACAAAGTTTTTCTTCGGTTAAAAATGGATTTTCCTTGATATAAAAGAGCTTTCTTAAAATCGTTCTTTTTTTTCTAAACATAGACTTTCTCATGAAATTAGTTGAAATACTTACTTAACCTTTTCTTATTTATTCAAGTTAATGTTTTCTTAACAATTATTATTTGTAGAATAAATTACCCTCTTCCCAAACTCTTTTCCTCAAAAATTGCTTTCTTTAATTAATAAAATAAATTCTTCTTGGTTCAAAAAGAGACTCTTCGTTTGGATAACTTTTTCTTGAAACTACAATTGATTCAAAATAAATTTCCTCAAGTATTTCATAAAGAATGAATTTTCTTAAATTGAAAAATGTTATTTTGCTTTGGATGAAATGATAGCCTTTTCCTTAATTTTTCTTCATGAAAATCAAGTATTTTAGTTATTTCAATTCTTTCAAAATTGTTTCATTTTAAGTTAGTCAAAAAATTATTCTTTGGTCAACCATTTTTTTAAACGGACATTCTTAAGTGCCTTAAAACCCTTCTTAAGATGTTACTTGAACCCTTACCCATTTTCTCTAATTTTAAGGATTTATTTTTGTTTTTAAGTCTTTGAAATGCTTTTAATTTTTCTTAATTTCTTTATAAAAATTAAGTGGTGACTCTGTTTTTTTTAGAATTATTTTGAAATTTCCTTTAAGTTTTGAAATAATTTCTAAGTGTCAAAAACCATTCTTCTTTTCAATAAATTTCTGAAAAGAGATAAAACAAATATTAGAAGGGGAGAATAAAAAATTAGAGCTTTTGAAGGCCGATAATGGAGACTCAAAATTGTGACCGAAGAGACGATGGTAGCAGAGTGATTTGGGTGAGAGAGAGAAAGATTTTGGTGGAAGTTTGAGGGATTTTGGAGGATTTATGAGGGAGTTATGGAGGATTTTATGGGAGAATATGGAAAAGAAGAGAGGGTGGCAGTTTAAATAAAAGAGAAAGAAGAAGAAGGGTCACCAGGTCGGTCTTCGACTTGGGTCGGTCCATGGGTAGGTCAAACAAAATTTGAAAAATTACCTTGTGTGCCGCGATGTGCGATTCGCACAAGCCAATGTGCAGCTCGCACATTGGTTCGCACCAGCCAAATTCATGCCCAAAGTTTGCCAAACTTTCTGACTCTTGGTGCGATGGAGGTGCGACGTGCACAATGACTTGTGCAAAATGCGTAACCCAGTGCACTTTACCTCCAACTTAGCATTTTTATTTCAGTTTTCCAGTTTGGGGTGTGTTGCCCCGTGCGACGTGCACAACATCATGTGTGAATTACACGGGCTTTCGCACTTCCTCTTTTTGTCTTGTCTTTCCACTTGGTCATTTTTCCTCTCCATACATTCCTAAACCACACCAAAAATAACAAAAGGTAATAAAAATAAAGTAAAACACTTGGGTTGCCTCCTAAGAAGCGCTTGATTTTACGTTGTGGCTCGACGATAGTACCTCAATCCTCAATAATTGTCGGAGAGTATGCTAGTCTGATTGGCGTGGCCCCATTCCAAGCAAGGGAATTGCTCCATCAACATATTTATAGTATTGTCTTGTTGCCCATGTGGCAACATTATAGGCTCAGGTACTTCTTCCATTTCATTCTCACCAAGGGCATCTACCAACTTTCCCTCAACATTGATCACAAACACTACTCAAAATTTGTCACGGTGGGTTTGTGGGTTGGAATATGTTGAAGGTCACCTCCTTGCTTCCTACTCGAAACTTGAGTTCTCTAAGCTCAACATCAATTAAGGATCTCCCCGTAGCCAACAATGGTCTCCCCAATATGATGAGCACCTCAATATCCACCTTACAATCTATGATCACAACATCGGCCGATAGGGTGAGCTTGTCAGCCTTGACCAATACATCAAATAGAATCCCTACCGGATGTTTGATGGACTTTTCTTCCATGAGCAATCACATAGGTGTAGGCTTGGAGTTCCCAAGCCTAACTTCTTGAAGATAGATAGGTGCATCAAGTTGATATTGGCCCCTAAATCACACAAAGCCTTCTGGAACACAAACAGTCCGATAGTGCAAGGAATGGTAAATGCACCAGGGTATTCCCGTTTCATAGTAATATTACTTGTCATCACAACACTGCAGTCGTATGAAATTTCCACGTTAACCACATCAACAACAACTTCTTTTTTAGAAGCTCTTTCTTGAATTTTGCATACTCGAGCATTTGCATTAAAGCCTCGACCAAAGGGATGTTATTAGAAAGCTTGTTTGAATTGGTTGTCCTCCTTATTTTTGGACAATCTTTGTGGGTATGGAGGAGGTCACTTAGGTAGTGTGGTCAGCACACTTCGAACATTAGGAGTGTCCTCCTCAGTATCTATGGACACTTGATAAGGAGCATCAACCTCCTTCTCCTCTTTACATGCATCATCATTCATAAGAATATTGAGGGCACTAAGATTCACCCTAACTTATGGATCTTCATCATCTTTTTCCTTCAAGCACAATCGCTGCCTCACTTAAATCCGTAGGCTTCACAACGACCTCCACACTAAGCTTTTTCACCATACCACTCACTTTTCCGCTTCTTGTGACAATAGCCATAATATGACCATCATTCTTTGGATTTGTTGTAGTGTCACTAGGGAGTGTTCATTTCATTCGAGGATTCATTTAGGTGGACAAGTTTTTCATTTGCACCTTGAGATGCTTGATTGAGGCCGAGTTTGAGCTCACCATTTGGTGAAGCGTCAATACTTTGCTTTTAAACTCCTTCACCCCACTATCGATTGACTCAACCTTCTTCAATATACGGGATAGCATATCTTCAATTTTTGAATGTTTGAGGTTGTTCACAGAAGTTTGATAAGCCGCATCAGCCTTAGGAGGAGTCACATAAGGGTTTGAACTCCGGTGATTATACCGGTCCCCTTCTTTTTCATGATCTCTCTAATTGTCTTCGTGTCTTTGTCCTTAATCCAACCTTGATTCTCGTCCCTCGGGTGCCAATACCCGGGTGAAAAACCTGCTGACAAATAGCAAATATTCCCATCCACAATAGTAAACACCTTCTCTTCACTAGCTTGAAGCTTCGGAGTACTCACAAC
Source organism: Jaltomata sinuosa (assembly GCA_003996215.1). Taxonomy (NCBI): domain Eukaryota; kingdom Viridiplantae; phylum Streptophyta; class Magnoliopsida; order Solanales; family Solanaceae; genus Jaltomata; species Jaltomata sinuosa. The sequence goes on from QJPP01005629.1 coordinate 8,567, forward strand.
ATTTACACTCTTGGTATTACCATCCCCCATCAATTGCTTGGCCAAGAGATCAATTTGTGTTAGCATTTTGGTCATAGCCTCATCTCTTTCCTCATCTTTATGGTGCATTTTATTTTTCAGAATAGATGAGGTCACCCCCATGGGAATATCAACCTCCCTCGTGTGCCAAGCATGATTCATCTTGGTCATCCTTTCTAGCAGAGCTGAGGCGATACCATATTGTTGGTCCATGAAGGTACCACCCTCGAGGTTATTGGCCACTGACTTGTTCATTGAATTCAAAGCCCTAGAAAAGATTTGGAGAAGGACATTATCTGGCAATCTGTGATTGGGGCACAACACGAGTTTCTTTTTAAACCTCAGCCATGCATCATGTAATGGTTCATCTTGGAGTTGATGAAAATTTGTGATTTCATCCCTCAGTTACATCATTCTGGAAGGAGGGAAGAACCTTACAATAAATGCTATGACAAGACCATTCCATGAAGTGATTGATCCTTTCGGAAGATCTTCTAAACATGTCGTTGCTTCTCCTGTGAGAGAGAAGGGAAATAAGTAAAGCCGGATGGACTCTTGGGGGATGTTGTGGAAGATAAAGGGCTGGTATATCTTGATAAAGTTCTAGAAATGCCTATTTGCCTCCTGATAACGCTCAAATCATGCTCCCCAAGTTGGAGGTCATGATGATTGTCAGAGCAAACATATTTATAATTCCCAATGAGTGTCGAGGTCGTACCCAAGGGAACAATGTAGTCGCGATCGAGCTAATAGAGAATCCAAGCAAAGTTCAATTAACAAGAAGGGGAAAATATATCTAAAAAGGTGGGATTTATACTAAAACTAAATATAAAAGAAAATCAAATAAAAGATAGATTGATCAATGGCTTTCACCTTGCTTTCGCCAAGCAAGGATAACAAGGGAGAATTGGGAATGGGAATTTAATTTACAATACTTGCACCCGATCAACACATGGGTAGTCTTAGTTAAAGGTGCACTTAATCATTTTTCAACCAATCAAGCAACAATTCTCATGGGTTCTCTCGAACCACCATGAGTAAGCAATAACCAATAATTTACTTGGGTGAGTTGGGTTATCTCTAACCCCAACTCTTAGATGGGAGTTTCCGGCAACCAAACTATTTCTAGTCTTGGTCTAGAGTGAAAACCCCAAATCCCCACTATTGAATCTTCCCAAATTTAAGGAAATCCTCTCTCAAGCAATAACCCAAATTAGTAAGCTAAGTCAATGTTTACAACCATTAACTATAGATTCAAGCATGGAGGATTCAATAGACCCAAATAATCAAACAAGAGCAAAATTTATATATGAATTCAATACCCAAACAAGTATTATCTCTAATACAAACCTAAAAAATCTCAATTCAACAATTACACAAATAAAATAGCAATTAAGAACAAGAGTTGAAGAATGGAAACAATGATTTTACATTAAAGAGCATCCAAATCTTCACTCCTATTGTGTTGGTTGATGAACTTGCTCTCCAAGCTTTTCGAAAGTTGTGAGAATAGCCAAAGATACCTTCCGAATTGGCAGAGAAGAGTTTTTATGTGAATTGGGGTTTCCAAAAGGGGAAATTTCCATTTCTGCCTCGCAACTGCCCTATTATTCTTCGCCTACGTGTAAGGTCCACTGCGTTCGTGAATGGTCTCTGTCTGCTTGACCTTCGCGTATGCGGATGGTATGATGCGTTCACGTAGCTTCTGTTTGAGTAGCCTTCGCGTACGCAGCGGGTCACCGCGTTCACATAGGCCATTTGGCTGTCAGTTCCCAATTTCTCCGAATAGCTCCCTTTTGATTTATTTTCATCCAAATTCTTCCCGAACACTTCTAAAACACAAAAACCTGCAAAATAAAAGTAATCCATATTAATTGCACTATTTTTCCACTTATTATTAGCAAAAGCATAAGTTTAAGAGTTAAATAAGTAGGTAGAATACCTACTTATCAAACCCCCAAACTTGAACTATTGCTTGTTTTCAACCAACTAAAAATTCTAACTCAAGAGGCACACAACTCAAGTTCAAATGACAATACCACAAGCCAAAGAAAACCCATTTCGAGCACCAAAAATGACTTTGGTTGGTACTAATGATTAGTCAATCACATGATACTTAATCTAAGCATTCCCCTTGATTCAAACATAATTCAATGATGCAATGGCACAATAAGAATAAGTAAGTGACAACAACCAATCCTCAAGATGTGACTCAAACCACTAGCATACCAAAATATGCTCATTTGACTTATTTTCAGAGTTTATCAATGCCACCAACTATCCTAATTCGCATGCCCTCATAAGAATAAAAGTCCCAAAAACACAATATGTACAAAGACAATAACGAGGGACAAATACAAACACTCACACACACAAAGAATTTCAAGTGCCAATAAGTATCAACTATAGGCTTGCTGTAACACCCTAGAAATCAAACCAGCTTTCTAAGTTTGAAACTCTAAAAAGTTTCATGTTCCCAGGAATAATAAGTTCAAACCACAGACCGTGGTTTAAACCACGAGTCGTGAAATGGAACCGTGGTTTCCTTCTATTGGTTCAGTCTGGTCTGAGAACCACGAGTTGGTTCTACGGACCGTAGTTCTAACTACGGCCCATCCTGTCAACTCATGGAATCAGATCAGAGGGTTGAAAAGTTCCCTAAGTTTCACGACTGGGTTCTACAGCCCATCGTTTAAATGATAGACCGTCCTGTCAAGTTGTAAAAGTTGATCAGAGATCAAACCAGTTCCCAGAGATGATGACTTGGGTCTATGACCCGTGATTCATTCTACGGGTTCATCCTATTGACCCGTAGATTAGTTTCTACAGTCTATCCTTTTGGCCAAAAACGACGGGTGGAAACCACGAGCCATGGTTTGATCTATGGTCCGTGGAAACCATCCGTGGTCCCTGAAAGTAAACTTTTTTCCAGCTTTTTCCTTATTATGTCCCAGGGGTATTTTAGTCATATCCCACCCTTTTAACTCCTAAGTGAGGTTGTTTTGACCATTTCTAGCATGATTTATAAATCTATTAGCCTTAGTCCCTTCTCATTACCTCACTCATCTCCCAAAAAGGAAAAGAACTCTCTCAAGCTCAAGGTCTCAAACTCCAAGTCCAAGTCTCCCAATCTTTTCAATTTCAAGTGGGTTAACTTTAATCAAGGTAGTGGGTATTCAACAATGGGTTCCTTTCACCCTTGTGCCTAAAACCCCAAATTTCAAATTGTGATTTCATGAAATTTCAAATTATGGTTCTTACCCAATTCTTATGGGTTTTGCTATAAATTACCTTCTGATGATTTTATTATGAAATTTCATTAAATTGCATGATTTTGCATGAGTTTTTACATATGATTTCCTACTTCATGAATTGAAGGTCAATTATGGTAAATCCTACATGCATGAAGTGATTTAAGAAAATTGGGCAAATCGATAGCATGATTTCATGAATTTCAAGCAAATGCATGCCTAGTTCCTATGTTTTATAAAAATATATATTATTATGAAATTGAACTAAGGCCATGCAAGTTTTCAAGTTATGATTTATTATGCAAGACTAGACACCCCATGTGCCATCAATGCTCATGAATCATTTTTTCTAAGACCAAAGTTCGTGAGTAGTATGAAGATCTGGGGTATGAACATGTTTATGAACAAGCTTTGACATCTAGATATGTCACATATATGTGAGCCTTATGTTATATGTTTTGGGAGTAGTATTTAGCATCGAGCGATGTGGGTTCTAGATGACCCAAATCCAGAACTACGTTGCCGCCGTAGGTTTCCCTTTGTGCCCCATGACAGGATCCTTATGAACATGGTTCTAACTTTGGCCGGTTAGGACAACCTTTTTCAGTGTGGGTGCATGACACTAGACTCCATGTAGCTCAGCATGGTTTATGTCGATTAATAGAAACTCCCACATGATTATTTTTAAGCTATAAAGTTATATGATATCATACTTCAAATTTTAATCTTACTTCATGTTTTATGTCTTATATCTTGATAATTATCTTATGCTATTTCTTTATGAATAAGTTCACCTTAAGCATGTTTTAAGAAAGTTTTTACCATGATCATGCGTATCTCATATACTCGGTACATCCTATAGTACTGACGTATATTTTGCATTGCATCCTCAAGATGATGAAGATTCAGGTGTTTCCCATCAGGCTCGTGGCTAGATGAAGCCGGATATCCAGTTAGCATTGCTGAGTCCTCATGGTTTGAGGGTCGGTTTCCATTCTAGTTGTGTTTTCTATATTCCTTTATATTATTGAGTCAGTTGGGGTCTTGTCCCATCAGCTCTATATGTTGGTTTACAGGCTTTTCAGACATAGATAGTGTTCGAGTCTCCTCTTTGAATTGTACTTCCCATTTAACTTGACTATATATATGCTTATGTTTCCAAATTCACTTATCATGCTTCCGATATGTGAAATTGATATACCTAAGTTATACTATGACCAAGGGTTAGCTTGGGGCACTCGTGGTCCTGGGTCCCGTGTTACGTCTAGGGGATATCCTAAGGGCGTGACAAACATAGTATTAGAGCATCAGGTTCAGGGGTCCTAGGATGTCTGAAAGTCGCATCGAGTAGAGTCTCTTTCATGTGTGTAAAGTACACCACACATATAAGAGGGAAGCTATAAGGTGTCTTAGAAAACTTCACTTCTTTCATGATCATATCATGCGATAGAGCTTAACTCTAATGTTCTTCTAATCTTTACCTTTTATGTTTCAGATCATGCCTCGATGTGCTATGCCTCACCGAGCCGCTCCTCCAGTTCTGACCCTTGAGGTCACGAATGAGGAGTTTAGGAACGCCATCCATTTGCTAGCCAAAACCTTGGCCGCTCAGGCCAACCAGCCGGCTCCTATCCCCATTAACCCTCAAGGTGGGGTAGTGGCCCAGGTTTGTGATTTTGTCCTAACAAACCACCTGAATTTTGGGGTTCAAAAGTGACTGAGGACCCACCTAACCTTATTGATGAAATGAAGAAGATCTTCGATGTCATGCAATTAGTTTGTGTTGATTGTGTGGAGCTCGCATTCTATTTAATTAAGAATGTAGCTCATATCTGGTTCACGTAATATAAGGAAGCTAGAGTTAGGGACATAGTCCCTATGACTTAGGAGTGTTTCAAGAGAGCCTTCTTTGACCGATTCTTTCCCCGAGAGTTGAGGCAAGCGAAGGCTGAGGAGTTTATGAATTTGAGACAAGGATCTATGACCATTTAGGAGTACAATTTGAAGTTCACTCAGTTGTCTAGGTATGCCCCTCTATGGTAGCAGACTCACATGATCAGATGAGCAAGTTTATCTATGAGGTTTTAGATTTGGTGAAGGAGTATAGGTCTGCTTTGCTGTTGAGTGATATGAACATTTCCAGAATCATGACCCATGCTCACCAGATTGAGGGAGACAAGCTTAGGGAGATGACTAGGGAGAATAATAGGGCTAGATCCGAGGGTTCAAGTTTTGGTCATAGGAGGTCTGGTGGTGGACATCGTTTCTCATTCCAGAAGAAGTCATCAGGACTCATTCATTATTTTGCTAGTGCTCCTACCCAGGCCCAGAAGCCTCATCATGATCAGACTGATAGAGGATCTGGTTCCTATTCACAGTCTCAGAGGAGTGTTGCTAAGGGATATTTCCACCCTATTTGCAGTAAGTGTGGGAAGAATCACCCGGGAGAGTGTCATTTAAGTACAGGTGTATGCTTTGGGTGTGGACAGGTTGGACACTTGATCAGAGACTTCCCTTCAGCTAAGAAGGGGCAGGGAGGTAGTAGGGCTAAGTCTACTCTAGCTGCCCTAGGAGGTCGACCAGCCAAGCAGGGCATAGCTTCTAGTTCTGGTGGTCAGCACCATAACTGCCTTTATGATATGTTCTCTCGTCAGGACTAGGAGGGTTCCCAAAATGTTGTTACTGGTATGTTGAAAGTCTTCTCTTTTGATGTGTACACTTTGTTGAACCCTGATTCCTCCATATCTTTTGTGACCCCTTACATAGCATGCAAATTTGAAGTATGTCCTGAATTGCTTTTAGAACCCTTTTGTGTTTCTACTCCTGTTGGTGAGTCAGTCCTCGCCAAAAAGATCTACCAAAATTGCCCTATCTCAGTCCTTCATAGAGTCACTTCAGCATATTTAGTAGAGTTGGAGATGACAGATTTTGATGTTATTCTTGGTATGGATTAGCTACATGCTTGTTATGCTTCTGTTGATTGTCGTACTCGGGTTGTCAGTTTCAAGTTTCCAAATGAACCCGTCTTAGAATGACAAGGTAGTCCCCCATCCTCGAAAGGTCATTTCATATCTTATCTTAATGCTAGGAAGGTTATTCAAAGGGGTATGTTTATCATATAGTTCGGGTTATGGACACGGAGTATGAAACCCTATCCGTTCAATCTGTTCCCATTGTGAATGAATTCCTAGAAGTGTTCCCCGAGGATTTACCTGGAGTCCCTCTCGAGCGAGAAATTGACTTTTGGATAGATCTTCTTCCGGATACAAATCCTATCTCTATTCCTCCTTATAGGATGGCTCCCGCTGAACTTAATGAGTTAAAGGATTAGTTGAAGTATCTTCTTGATAAAGGTTTCTTCAGGCCTAATATTTATCCATGGGGTGCTCCATTCCTATTCGTGCAAAAGAAAGATGGTTCCCTCAGAATGTGTATTGACTACCGTCAGTTGAACAAGGTCACCATCAAGAATAAGTATCTCATTCCTAAGATTGATGACTTGTTCGATCAGCTTTAGGGTGCTAGTTTCTTCTCCAAGATCGACCTTAGATACGGTTATCACCAGCTTCAGGTTAGAGAATGTGATATGTCGAAGACAGCCTTCAGGACTCGGTATGGTCATTATGAATTTGTTGTTATGTCTTTCGATCTAACGAATGCTCCTGCAGCTTTTATGTATTTGAGGAACCGCATGTTCAAGAAGTATCTGGATATGTTTGTGATTGTTTTCATTGATGATATCCTTATCTACTCTCGGAGTAAGGAGGAGCATCCAGACCATTTGAGGGTTGTGTTACAGACTCTCAAGTATAGGCAGTTGTTTGCTAAGTTTAGCAAGTGTGAGTTCTAGATGCAATTTGTTGCTTTTTTGGGACATATTATGTCTAGTGATGGTATTCGGTTCGAATCCTAAAATATACAGGCAATAAATAACTGGCCTAAACCCACTTCTCCATCCGATATCAGGAGCTTTTTGGGTTTCACTGGCTACTATAGGAGGTTTGTGGAAGGATTTTCTTCCATTGATGCCCCTTTGACTCGATTGACTCAGAAGAAGGTAAAATTTCAGTGGTCTGATTTATGTGAGAAGAACTTTCAGGAATTGAAGACTAGATTGACCATAGCTCCAGTGTTAGCTCTACCCGAGGGCCTAAATAATTTTGTTGTGTATTGTGATGCTTCTAGGATTTGTTTGAATTGTATTTTGATACAGCATGGTAAAGTGATTGCTTATGCTTCGAGACTGCTTATGACTCATGAGAAGGAATGCCCTACTTATGATCTTGAGCTAGCAGCCATGGTGTTTGCTTTGAAGATTTAGAGATATTACTTGTATGCGGTGCACGTGGATGTATTCACCGATTATAAGGGTCTTCAGTATGTGTGCACTCAGAAGGAATTAAATATGCGACAAAGAAGATGGATTGAGCTTCTTAAGGTTTATGACATGAGCGTGCTTTACCATTCGGCTAAGGACAATATTGTGGCAGATGCACTTAGTAGATCTTTGATGGGTAGTGTGTCTTCAGTCGAAGAAGGAATTGGTTAAAGAGGTTCATAGACTAGCTCGATTGGGAGTTCGCCTTATTTTCTCAAAAGTAGGTGGTATTATTATTTAGAATGGTTCTGAATCATCTTTGGTAGCTGAAGTGAAGGCAAAGCAAGACAATGATCCTATTTTGCTTAAGCTAAAGGGTGCAGTCCACCAACAAAGAGTTGAGGTTTTCTCCCAAGGGGGAGATGGTGTGCTTTGCTATCAGGGTCGATTGTTTGTGCCAGATGTAAAGGAGTTGAGACATCGAATATTGACCGAGGCTCACAGTTCCATAAATTCAATTCACCCTGGTGCCACCAAGATGTACCATGATCTTCGGGAAGTCTATTGGTGGAATGGTATGAAGAGGGACATAGCCAGTTTTGTAGCTAAGTGTTCCATCTGTCAGCAAGTTAAGGTAGAACATCAATGACCGAGTGGCATGACTCTGGGTTTTGACCTTCCTACTTGGAAGTGGGAAGCTATCAATATAGACTTCATTACAGGTTTGCCTCATACTCGAAGGCAACACGATTTGATTTGGGTGATTGTCGATCGGATGACTAAGTCATCGCACTTCTTGGCCATTAAGACTACGGATTCAGCGGATGATTATGCCAGACTCTACATCTGGGAGATAGTCTGATTACATGGTGTCCCATTGTCCATCATTTCAGATAGGGGTACTTAGTTTACTTCTCAGTTTTGGAGATCATTTTAGAGAGGTCTTGGTACTCAGGTGAATCTTAGCACAACTTTTCACCCACAGACGGATGGCCAGGCAGAGCATACTATTCAGACCTTGGAGGATATGTTGAGAGCTTACGTGATTGACTTCAAGGGTAAGTGGGATGATCACTTACCTCTTATCGAGTTTGCCTATAACAACAGCTTCCACTCTAGCATCCAGATGGATTCGTATGTGGCACTTTATGGTTGAAGATGTAGGTCTCCTATTAGTTGGTTTGAGGTAGGTGAGGCAAGCTTGATTTGTCCAGATTTGGTTCACGAGACTATGGAGAAGGTTCAACTTATTAGGGAAAGGTTGAAGACCGCTCAGAGTCAACAAAAATCATATGCGGATGTGAGGAGAAGGGAATTGAAATTTGAAGTTGATGATTGGTTTTTTCTAAAGGTGTCACCCATGAAGGGTGTAATGAGATTTGGCAAGAAAGGAAATCTTAGTCCCCATTTTGTAAGTCCGTATCGGATTCTAAGGAAAGTTGGTAAGACTGCTTATGAGTTGGATTTTCCATCAGATTTAGAAGCGGTTCATCTAGTCTTTCATGTTTCCTTGTTGAAGAAGTGTGTCGGTGATCCAATCTTGATTGTTCCTTTGGAGGATGTAGGTATGAAGGATAGCCTTACTTATGAGGAGGTTCCCGTAGAGATCCTTGATCGTCAGATTCGGAGGCTGAGAAACAAGGAAGTTGCTTTGGAGGAATCAGCTTGTTGAAGGAGCCACTTGGGAAGCAGAATCATCCATGAAAGCCAAGTACCCTCATCTATTTCCTTCTGATTCCGTTTCAGCGTGAGGTAGTAGTTTTCTCCTTAGTAAGTTCCTCCAACCCTACTCCATCCATTCTTTTCATGATCCTAGCATGCATTCATGTTTTCGAAGTTGATTCAATCATGTTTTAAGTTTAAAAGTCTAGATTCATGTTTACCCTTTAGTTTTCATGCTTTGTTGTTGTTTGGTTGGGATGTTTTCTCTCCAGTTTTCCTTGCTTAGTCTTCATTCGAGGAAGACTGATCCCAAGGGAGAGATATTGTAACACCCTGGAAATCAAAACAACTTTCTAAGTTTGAAACTCTGAAAAATTTCATGTTCCCAGTACTTGCGGGTCCAAATCACGGACCGTGGTTTAAACCACTGGTAGTGAAATAGTACCGTGGTGTCCTTCTGTTGGTTCAGTCTCTGGTTTGAGAACCACTAGTTGGTTCTACGAATCATAGTTCTAAATACGGCCTGTTCTGTCAACTCGTGGCATCATATCAGAGGTTTGATAAGTTCCCCAAGTATCACAACTGGGTTCTACAGCCCATCGTTTAAATGATGGACCATCCTGTCAAGTTGTAGAAGTTGATCAGAGATCAGACCAGTTCCCAAAGATGACGGCTTGGGTCTATGACCTGTGATTCATTCTACGGGTCCATCCTATTGACACGTAGATTGGTTTTTGTAGCCTATCCTTTTGGCCAGGAACGACGGGTGGAAACCACGAGCCGTGGTTTGATCTACCGTCCGTGGAAACCATCTGTGGTCCTTGAAAGTCAACCTTTTTCCTGCTTTTTCCTAATTACGTCCCACGGGTATTTTAGTCATTTCCCACCCTTTTAACTCCTAAGTGAGGTCATTTTGACCATTTCTAGCATGATTTCTAAACCTATTAGCCCTAGTCCCTTCTCATTACCTCATTCATCTCCCAAAAAGGAAAAGAACTCTCTCAAGCTCAAGGTCTCAAGCTCTAAGAACAAGTCTCCCAATCTTTTCAATTTCAAGTGGGTTAACTTTAATCAAGGTATGTGGCTATTCAACAATGGGTTCCTTTCACCCTTGTGCCCAAAACTCTAAATTTTAAATTGTGATTTCATGAACTTTCAAATTAGGGTTCTTACCCAATTCTTATGGGTTTTGCTATAAATTACCTTCTGATGATTTTATTATGAAATTTCATTAAATTACATGATTTTTCATGGGTTTTTACATATGATTTCCTTTTTCATGAATTAAAGGTCAATTATGGTAAATCCTACATGCATGAAGTGGTTTAAGAAAATTGCGCAAATTGATAGCATGATTTTATGAATTTCAAGCAAATGCATGCCTAGTTCCTATGTTTTATGAAAGTATATATTATTATAAAATTGAACTAAGGCCATGAAAGTTTTCAAGTTATGAATTATTATGCAAGACAAGACACCCATGTTCCATCAATGCTCATGAATCATTTTCCCTAAAACCAAGGTTCGTGAGTAGTATGAAGATCCGGGGTATGAACATGTTTATGAACAATCTTTGACATCTAGATATGTCACATATATGTGAGCCTCATGTTATATGTTTTGGGAGTAGTATTTAGCACCGAGCGATGAGGGTTCTAGATGACCCAAATCCAGAACTACGTTGCCGCCGTAGGTTGCCCTTTGTGCCCCATGACAGGATCCTTGTGAACATGGTTCTAAATTTGGCCGGTTAGGACAACCTTTTTCAGTGTGGGTGTATGATACTAGACTCCATGTAGCTCAGCATGGTTTATGTCGGTTAATAGAAACTCCCACATGATTATTTTCAAGCTATAAAGTTATATGATATCATACTTCAAATTTTAATCTTACTTCATGTTTTATGTCTTATATCTTGATAATTATCTTATGCTATTTCTTTATGAATAAGTTCACCTTAAGCATGTTTTAAGCATGTTTTTTATCATGATCATGCATATCTCACATACTCGGTACATCTTATAGTACTGATGCATATTTTGCGCTGCATCCTCTTGATGATGCAGATTCAAGTGTTTACCATCAGGCTCTTGGCTAGACGAAGCTGGATATCCAGTCAGCATTGGTGAGTCCTCATTGTTCGACAGTGGATTTCCATTTGAGTTGTGTTGTCTATCTTTCCTTTAGATTATTGAGTCAGTTGGGGTCTTATCCCATCGGCTTTATATGTTGGTTTGAAGGCTTTTCAGACATAGACAGTAAGTCTACTATTTGGATTGTACTTCCCATTCGACTTGACTATATATATGCTTATGTTTCCAAATTCTCTTATCATGCTTCCGCTATGTTAATTTGTTATACCTGAGTTATGCTATGACCAAGGGTTAGATTGGGACACTCGTGGTCCCGAGTCCCATGTTACGTCTAGGTGGTAGCCTCGGGGTGTGACACTTGCCCTTTTTTTCATTCGCCGCTAGCTCAAAAACAATCGATCGAAGATCTCAAAATGGATTTTCTAAGCTTGTAATGTAGGATCGGGGATGGGTAGGATATGTATTTGGATTCAAGTGACTACATCCTCCTCGAACTCTACCCAACTTTTTCAATTCGAAACCAAGGCCATTCCTTTCATTTTCATTCAACACGAGGCACCATTTCACTTCTTTTTATTTGAAGCCCCAATTTTTATCATTTTCTTCACCTTGGAGGATTCATTTCTTTTCTTTCCTTTCCTCTTTTCCTTTAGTTTTGCTTTCTTTCTTCCTTCTTTTTGACAATTCTTATTAAGCAACAAACCATGATTTACTAATTTAGAATTCCTCCAAGGTACCTTTATCAACCCCCAAACTTAGCTTTTAGCCTCGATTTCACACTTGTGGAGTTCAAGGAGGGACGGGTTCAAGAGAGGGACTCATGTTCAAAAATGGTTTAAGTCTTGTATCAAGGTTGCCAAAAAAAGGTATTAGGCTCAAGAGGGGTGACTAACGATTCAATTTAAGTGCAATGGTGGCTCTTAAGGCTAAGTAGGCTTCGATAATCACAAAGAAGGCCTAAGATCATTTCTCCAACCAAAAGTAATCATGACTAGCTTTATAGACTAACCGGGCAAGTTCTAGCTAACACAAGCAAGCACAAGAATTATTCAACTAAACCTCACTACACGTGGCATGTGAATCATTCAAGAAGGATCAATTTTAACTTCCTAAACAAGAACAAAGAGGAGCCATTCTTTCTTATCACCGCTAATGAGCTAAGAGTCACAAAAAAGATAAAAGGGTTGTCACAACATCATTCTTCGCCAAGCACTTTTCACAAACTTTTTGGAAGGGAATGCCTGTTTCACTTAGCATGCAAGACTACTTCATTAGTACCAAATAAGTCAATTGCAACCAAAACCTTAAAAGAAGATGAATTGCCCTTAAGAATAACGTTACTCAGTCTATCATTGGGCCAATTCATCTATCTAATTTAGTATGGCTACACAAGGTGGATCAATATAATTATCACAATCTCCAGGCATATGCGATTCACACATGTCAAAGTACGGGTCACATGTGTAACGCACAGGCCAAATAGTGGGTATGTGTGAAGCTCATGCAGTTCGCACATCGACATATGCGGTACAGGTATTCCCCCACTCAGACAAGTTCCGTCTAGCCTAATGGGTACTCAAACTCCCCCTGGCCCACAACAACTAACACCTCAACTACAAAATAACAAAAGAAGCTAAAAAGTAAAAAAAACTAATAAGCTAAACCATCAACTTCTTCCACACAAAACCAAAACCCGACGAGGGTGTAAGTACATAAAGCACACTCGACAAGGGCACCACACTATATAAACAAACAAAATAATCTCGGCAAGGGCACAATAATATCCAAATGACAAAACAAGCCCGGCGAGGGCACAATAATATCCATAAGTAAAGCAAGCTCAACTAGAAATATAGAGTGCGGATAAACACGCCATCCCCAACTAAGATAGGACAGTGCCCTCACTGTATCAAAGTAAGGAATAAGTTTGAGAGGGTTCCCCGAGGTATATCAATCTGAGCTGGAAGAAGAGGGAAACTCAAGTCTCTCCTTATCCTCATCCTCATCATCCTCTGGCGTACCCGATCCATAAAAGGACTTCAATCTATCCATAATCTTGTTCAAGAACTTTCTCTTCTTCTTCTCGTGCTCGTTGAACTTATTTTGGCACTTTTCAACCTTCCCTTTCCTGCGGCTCATGTGCTCCAAGCGTGTATTCATTGCACTCAATCGCCCATTAATAAATTTATGCTCATTGGTCACTTTTTCAAGGGATAGGGGAGACTCAGAACCTGCTGTGTGTTGGCTCCAGCTGAGCCAGTAGAAAATCCAGCCAACAACTGCTGAACATGTGCGTCCACTCCCTGAATCTGAATAGAGAGGTGGTGCATGAGATAGGGATCAGACTGTAGAGCTCCTACAGACTGAGATGATCCAGATGCAATAGTGGAAGGATTAGTGGGATCAATCAAAGACTCTAGAAACTGTACGAAAGATGGAGAAGCTACATCAATCTTTCTCTTTTTTTTCTTTGCTTCTGGGACCTCTTCAATAATGGGTGGATCATAGTTGCTGGCTTCTTTTTAATGTTAGTCGTATTTGGCAACACCCTAACATCATAGCACAACTGGGTCACTAATGAAGGGAAGAAGAGACTTTTAGACCTTTCACTAGCCACCTCAGCCATCTGAGCCACAATATGGATCCCAACATTCACATCTATTCAATCAATGAGGGCTTCCACCATCAATGCTCGGTCAGGGGTCACATCGGTGTCATGAGAGAATGGTATAATTCTTGCATAGATAATCAAAAGCCATGATTTGGCTTCTGCAGTGAACTCATGTGAATCAAACCCCTTTTGCAAAGTCAACCAATTCGGAGTCACTCCATCATGCAACTTGTCTACCAACCATTGGTGTCCTTCAGCTTTGGTTTTTGCAATGTAAACCTCATTGTCAGCATCTGGAAGGTTGTATAGTGCATTGATGATCTCAGGGTTGAAACTCACTTAGACTCCCCAAATGGTAGTGACTAATGCGCCATTGAAATCAGTTATCAAAGAATTATCATAGAACTCTGTGACCACTATGTGGTTAGCCATGATAGGTGGAGGAGCAAAGCATATCCACCTCTGCTCCACCAACCTCTTGTAGAATTTCGGCATTTTTTGTTCAACTTTGTCCATATTGATTCCTTTCTCCCTAACAAAGGGCTTGGTCAAGAGTTCGTCATACCGACGCTCATATGATACCGATAGAAACCTATCCTGATTGTAGTTCTCCTCCATTTCCACATCTGGAACATTTTCAACTTCATTGTCACTATCATTGGAGGCCATATTTTTTATCAAAGTACCTACAAAACATACCAATATGTTAAAAGTTCTTAGGGACACTTAAAAAATTGTATTATGAAGCACTTAGGCCAAAGAAATAGCTGAAAGAAATTTCAAGGTTGGCTGTGCGGAGCTACTGTTTTGGCACTGCCAGGCATTCCTTCTTCGCGTTTGCGGCCAGGTGGATGTGTTTGCATAGAGGGATTTTATTTTTCATAAAGTTTCTCCTTTGAGGACGCGTCCAGGTGACTGCGAACGCGAAGGCCATCGTGTTCGCCTAGATCAGTGCCTCTTTGAGGCGCTTTCTCAAACACTTGGTAGGCATAATTTCTATAAGCAACTTTATGCTCATTGTGCTCATGCTAATCACCATATTTTTGCACTCTTGCACACACTTTGCCCACCTCGATTTTCAATTACTAAACAACGTTCTTATGAAGCTAAATTCCAACATCACCATTTTTGACCTTTGATAGAGAAAAGAATAGAAAATGAGTAGAATTTATGACAATAATTAGAACGGATGAGTTTCATACCTGATGGATTGCACTTGTGAAACAATGGATGGAAGAACTTGATGGAATGATTATGTGCTAGAGGAGAGGGAGTATTTTATTTTGAGAAGAGAAAAATGTATGAAGCCATCTGATTTTGAACGTTTTAAACTTACCTGAACTTCCTGGAAGCATCACATTCACGGGCGATCCGGTGCGTTCGTGATGGCCTATTATTTCACTGGCCTTCGCATTCGTGGACGGTCCACTATTTTCGCAAAAGAGTGCTGGGACAGATTTTTTAAAAAATTCTCCAGCTTACTGCTTGCGACGCCTGGTGCGACGGGAACTTTGTGAAGTGTGAAACGCATCACATTCACACATTCCAATGTTTTTTATTAGTTTACTATTTGCATATGTGATGGCATATGCAACGGGCACTCTTCAAGGTGCGAAAGAACATTTTTTAGAGGTATTTTTGTGCTTCTCAACACTTGGTTCCTCTTCTGATTCCTTTGGGCACCTAAAAATACACCAAAAAGAAACAAAAAGTGAAGTAAAGCATATAAACGATGGGTTGCCTCCCATCAAGCGCATAATTTAATGTCGCAGCACAACACAAGCTACCTCACCCTCGAGATCTCCACTTGGAAGACTTGAACCTTTGACCCAAATTTTAATCGAGCTTTCGGTGAAAGTCCCAGTGTGAAGGTTTAAACATAAGAAAGCGATTCTCTAGATTTCGCATTTCACTCTTTTTGGCCTTCAAGTGAGGAAGGACACTTTGCCTTCTTTCCACGACACACTCAAAACTTGATAGAACTTCATCCACCCTCCTTCCAAGGTCTTGCAAATGCTTGATTACTTCGACTTTTGTCCATTCAATCAAACTTAAGGTCGAACGATGGTTGAAGTGGGATTTGGGTGTCTCCACCTTCAAGATTGCCTCATTCACAACATCCTCAATTTGAGATGCCATGACATCATGACTCACATATGGGGTAGTTGGCTGCCACACCTCCTTAGATTCATGATCATCCCTTGTTTCTTTTTCTTCTTTAGCCCTTGCGTCCACAAATCCTTGCTTTATGGATTGCACACTCTTCTCTTGGGTTTCTAGAGAGGCCAAGAGGGTTTGGATCTTGACACATATGCCTTCTTCACTTGCTAAGTCATGGTTTTTGTTAAGGTTACAAGCACCACTAGCAACATTGTTAGCACAAGAGAGGGAAGGAGGACGATCGTCATTAAGGCATTCGCTCCAATGTCCATCACGACCACCACACAAATAGCAATTGCGCCTATCATACGAGCAAGAAGGGGAGCACCTCCCTATCCTAGAGCCAATTCTACAACTTTGCCCAAGGTGGGGTCCTCCACAATAAACACAATAGTCGAGAATATAAACTGGGATGCAACCATCAACATTACTAGCATTCAAATATGCACTGATGCCATCAACAAAATAAAACTAAACAAAAGAAAAATAACTATTCACAAAATTGAACTAGAGTAAGTAAACTCAAATTCTAAACTAACTCAATACGCCAAATTGTACCCCGACAACAATGCCATTTTTGATAACACTCAAATTGTGCTCCCTAAGTTGGAGGTCACGACGATCTTCAGAGCAAAACACATTTATAATTTCCAATGAGTGTCGGGTTCATACCCAAGGGAACAATGTAGTCGCGATCAAGCTAATAGAGAATCCAAGCAACTTGTTGAAGTTAAATTAACAAGAAAAGGAAAAGATATCTAAAAGGGGGGGATTTATACTAAAACTAAATATAAAAGAAAATCAAATAAAAGATAGATTGATCAATGTCATTCACCTTTCTTTTGCCAAGAAAGGATAACAAGGGAGAATTTGAAATGGGAATTCAATTCACAAGACTTGCACCCGATCAACACATGGTAGTCTTGGCTAAAGGTGCACTTAATCATTTTTCAACCAATCAAGCAACAATCCTCATAGATTCTATCAAACCACCATGAGTAATCAATAACCAACAATTTACTTGGGTGAGTTGGGTTATCTCTAACCCCAACTCTTAGATGGGAGTTTTCTGCAACCAAACTATCTCTAGCCTTGGTCTAGAGTGAAAACCCCAAATCTCCACTATTGAATCTTCCCAAATTTAGGGAAATCCTCTCTCAAGCAATAACCCAAATTAGTAAGCTAAATCAATGTTTGTAACCATTAACTATAGATTCAAGCATGGAGGATTCAATAGACCCAAATAATAAAACAAGAGCAAAATCTATATATGAATTCAATACCCAAACAAGTATTATCTCTAATATAAACCCAAATCTCAATTCAACAATTACACCAATAAAATAGCAATTAAGAACAAGAGTTGAAGAATGGAAACTAAGGATTTTACAATAAAGAGCATTCAAATCTTCACTCCTATTGGTGTTGGTTGATGAACTTGCTCTCCAAGATTTTTGAAAGTTGTGAGAATAGCCAAAGTTACCTTCCCAATCGGCTGAGAAGAGTTTTTATGTGAATTGGGGTTTGCAAAGAGGAAATTTCCATTTCTGCCCCGCAGCTGCCATTTTCTTCTTTGCCTACGTGTAAGGTCCACCGCCTTTATGAAGGGTCTCTGTCTGGTTGACCTTCAAGTACGCGGGTGGTACGATGCATTCACGTAGCTTCTATTTAAGTAGCCTTCACGTACGCATTGGGATGCCGCGTTTGCATAAGACATTTAGCTGCCAGTTCCAAATTTCTCTGAATATCTCCCTTCTGACTTGTTTTCATCCGAATTCTTCTTGAACACTTCTAAAACACAAAAAAACTGCAAAATAGAAGTAATTCTTGTCAATTGCACTATTTTCCCACTTATTATTAGCAAAAGCACAAGTGTAAGAGTTAAATAAGTAGGTAGAATACCAATTTATCACCTCCTCATGTGCAGCTCCTCCGAACAATCTTTTCATTTGGATGAGGTGGAGCATGGTGCTTGTAACATGAAATACGACATTGCCAATCGTGAGAAGTAGGCAAATTAAACCTACCTACCTTGAACTATGGGTTCAGGAGAGACGTCCATTAATCCATCAACACTTTTGTTGTCGCCCACTTCGCTCATAGGGTACCTGCTCAACAATAAAAAAAAAGAAACAAAGTAAAAACAAACAAAAACTCACAAAGTGATTTCAAATGTCAATCAAAAGGCTACTCAAAATGAAATTCCCTGGCAGTGGCGCCATTTTTTGATAATTCTCAAGTAACACTCTCCATATGGAGGTGATAGTAATTATCAGAGCAAAACAAAATTTATATTCCCGACGGGTTTCAGAGTTGATCGCACAGAGAATGGTAGAGTCGCCTATAAGATTGTTGTATATTAATCACCAATAGAGTAATCATTCAAATAGCATAAAAAGTAAAATGGGGGGTAATCCGAGAATTGGGAATCTATCACAATCGCAATTTGAACAAAACAATAAAGCAAATAAGGATTTGTATCAAAAAAGAGGATGACTAGGGGTATGTTTTCGGTGGGATTCAAACATGGGTTAGGGTACTTGCTTAATTATGCAAATTCTTAATAAATTATATGGGTAGGATTGGTTATAGTTATATTTGTCAATCTTTCGATCATCCAAACATATTTCCCATGGTCCTTATTCAAGCACCATGGGTTCATCACAAAATAACCACTACAAGCTTGGGGAAGTCATACTTTTTCTAGCTTAGACTCTTAAATGGGTGTTTTTCGGTGATTAAGCTATTTATAGCCTCAATTTAGGTGGAAATCCCAAGTACCTACTATTGAATTCTCATTCAAAATCATGAACTTCTCTTTTAAGAAAGAACACAACCAAGTGAGTTCAATCAATGCTTGCAACCATTAATTTTAGAGTTAAAACATGGAGAATTCAATAGACCCATATCAATTTAGCAATTATAAACACAATTAAGCAAAACCCATAGCCAATATCAAATACCCATCATAAACATACCCCTAGACAAAGAAGCTAGCCACTTATGCTAAGGAAATAAGAGAGTATACCAGTTGGGTAATTCAAATTTCCATTCATTGTAAGCTAATATCCAATATTCCAGATTAATTTGTACAATTAATGGTGGATTCACAAGGTTGAAGAAGAGAAATAACAAATACTCTCTATCTTCCTTGGGAACCTCTCTCAATGGAATACTATTGTAAAACTTCAAAACTATTCAAAACTATTGAGTACAATGCCCAAATTGGGTTTTAGAAGGTTCTCAAATTGTCACATAAAAGTTGACAAAAATGCCCTTCAGGAGATGTGCGATGCGATGTGCAGAGCGACATATGATTGCACATGCTATTGTGTGCATCACACGGCTCTGTTATAGAATACGAATGACTTCATCCAATTCCGAGTGTCATGTGAAGGGGATGCGGTCTGCACCAGCTGTTGTGTGTGTCGCATGGCGGCCGCACCTCTGGACAGACTCTTCTTCTCTTTTGATCACCTTCACACTTCAACTCTTTTTGAGCTCTTTTAGGTTCATATCCTTGTTTTCTACTTGTAACCATGAGTACCTGCATTTGCATCAATAAAGGCCATAAGTACCTCTAAATCTTATCAAAGCATGACAATAATTCATGAATAAATGCTCAATAAGTTGGTAGATTACCAACTTATCAATATGTATCATACAAAAGCCACAGGAACTTTTCCCTTGATTTCCTTTTCTATCTCTATCTATGTTGCATTTAGTCCATTTAGTCACTGGTATCTCCTACTGAACAATGTGGTAGTGCAACTTAGGCTTATATCATTGTAGAAGTGCACCATTCCATTCTAACCCTTGGCACTTCAAGCAAATGATATTTCATTTTGATCAATTTATGTAAGTTCAACTAACATTGATGAAACATCCAATGGAAGGTGACCTCATTTTGACATGATTCGAATCCTATTAGGAAAAGGATCTGGGTCATTTTACATTCTTCCTTATTGTCAGCCTCAAGTTTTTGTTTTTGTCCCAAATTTTCTTTCACGAATATATTATATGTATATTAAGTGTATAAGTAGTTTTAAAATATAAAACTCCTAAACCCAATAAGATAGTAATGAATCTCTAAAGAATTACTTCTTTGGTTGAAAACCAAAAAAACATAATGACCCTCTAGGTCATTTTCTTAATTTTTATGTGTTTTTTATATTTTGAGCTTTCCCACAACTGCTATAAGTCGTTTATGACTTGTCGGGATCGATGGTTTGGTTTTTGGATAGTTCATTTGTGTTTTAAGACCATTTCCCTATTTTAAAACACTTAAAGCTGAAAGAGTTGACTCTGGCTAGCATTTGGAGAACATGGGCTCAGATGGAAATTCTGTCAGTGCGGTTAGCTCCAAAACATTGACTTTGGGCTAGTGGGACCTTTGGTTTATGTTCTGAGGCTTCTGGACTAATTTTGGGCTATTAGGTTACTTTTCGTTAAAAGTTTATTTTGGGTGTGGGTCCCACTTTTCTTTGAAATAATCTCCATTAGGAATTTCGTTGATATAGTTGAGTTTAAAATATCATTTTTGGTAGAGTAACATAGTTCATTTTGCCTACATGAGACCCTGAATGAATCTTGAGGATCCATCCGAGCATTGTTAGAGTTGTTGGGTTGCTGTTTTTTGCTACAGCTGGTGCAGCCAAATCCAATCCTTCACTTACACGGGGGGTTGGATGGGTATTCTAGTCCGCGTACATAGTGGCCTACCCACATCCATGAAGGAGGGACACCTGGCCTCAACTTCCTTTCCTCTTTGCATCCACGAGGATCAGGCCGTGTACACGAGGCCGCGTATGTGGTGGCCTCTCCGCGTCTGCAAAGGCCATTTTTGGCAGCATATATAAAGTTGTTCCTCTTCATTTTAAACATTCCAAAAACTTATTTTGGCCATTCTTGAAGAGCTCCTTCAACCAATTTTAGTGTGGGATCATAAGTGAAGTGTTGGGGGTGGTGAATTCATATTCATGATCATTCTCCTGCCTTTGTATCGTAAATTTTTGTCCCCTAATCTCATTAACTTCTCCATTTAATTTATTGTTTTTCTCTTGATTTGGGACATGAATTTGACGATCATGCTCAAATTTTTGGCATGTAATCCTTGTCCCACAAGGGACATGTTCCCTTGTTTTGTTTTTGAAATTCGCATGGGGGCTCCATGGGTGATTTTCACCTGATTTTTGGATTGAATTATAAAATTATAATATGAGTATCATTGTTCATATTTTAATGCATAGATTACTATTATGATATCCTGGCAGCAGTTCGAGGCTTTCCAGAAAGGAAAAGCTCCGGATAAGTGGGTGTGAGCGCACATATTTGGCTTCCAGGTAGGTTACGACTTACCTACTTCTAGACTAGAACGTTTAAGGTACTTGTATGGTATTGTGCTAATTGTTGGTGGGAATTCTGTGGTTGAATACTATTATTTAGGCAGTTTAAATCCTTATAGCCAATTTAGATGATTTAGAGTAGAATTGGGGATTTAGGATCCTTAGCTTAAGTATCGTGTGGATTCTTGCTTTAGGTGGGGGCTTTGGAATTTGGACCTAGCCTAGCACTTCTTTCTTTCTGTCTCTTGTAATTCGGTTCTTCTCTTACCCTGGAATCTTTAGAATTTTATCACTTGAGCTGGTTAGTCATTGTTATGGTTATCGTTTTAGCTCCACTTCATTATCTGAGTTATTATTTTATTAGCTTCAGACATGTTGGTAAATTTAATTTAAAAATCACGGTTTTCGACCAAAATGGGCTAGTTTAGTCTTGGTTCAAGTTCGAACTCTCATAATTTCTTATCTTATCTGATTCAAGTTTGGTACGCATATTTTCTTATATTATATCTGGTTCAAGTTTGGTATTCATAATTTTTTAGATTATATCTGGTTTGAGTCTAGTATTCATACTTTCTCATATTATATCTGGTTTGAGTCTGACATTCACACTAACTTGCATATTATATCTGGTTCGAGTACGACATTCATATTTATTCCTTATATTATCTCTGGTTTGAGTTTGGAATTCATGTTTATTCATCATATTTTCTCCAGTTTGAGTACAGGGTATATCACTTCCTTGGGCACCTATGTCCTTATTTGGATTCATTTCTTAGTTAGGATCAGTTGGTGTTAGGTGATTTTCAGTTGTTGGCATCCGTCGAGCTTATGGGGGTCTGCTTAGGTTATTGCTTGTTAATGTGTGCACCTTCTGGACTTATGGGAGTTTAGTTAGGTTATAACTAGGTTGTTTTACTTTGTCTTACTTTACTCGTTGTATGTTGTGTGAGTGATTTGCTTTTATTTCATCCATGGTACCTAGATACGACATGTTATTCATTTTCTGACCTCTCTTCTCTTACTTATTTATTTTATTCGCACTTTGTTACAATTTTATCTTATTTGAGCTCAGTCAGCCTATGATGCCTACTGGGTACCGCATGTTTTGGTACTCATGCTACACTTCTACATCTTTTCCCTGATGCAGACCCTAGCATGAGTTATCACTGCTGACACTATCCTAATGCTGTGTCGCTGACTTGGAGATCTAGGGTGAGCTTCTGGCATCCAAAGTTGGCCTATCTCCATCCACTTTGGGACTATATTTTTTGTATTTAAGAGGCTATTATATATATGTATTTACTCCTATCTAGTACTCCATATGTCATAACAGCTTTTGTACCGACTAATATCAGGTTTTAAGGGAGTCTTCTATGTTTTGTTTTTTTCCTTTGTATATATATATATGTTATTCTTCTGCTTGTTTCCCTAATTTAATATTGCTCTTTCGCTTTCATCTCGCTCTCTTATTGGCCCGTTATGTGTTTTTCCAGGGTAATGGTTCATCTTACCTACTGGTAGGGTATAGTAGGTTCCATCACAACCTTAGAATTTGGGTCGTGACAGATTGGTGTCAGAACCCTAGGTTCACCAGTGTCATTAGAATAAGAACAAATATCTAGTAGAGACTCGCGGATCGATATGATGATATCTATACCCTATCTGCGGGAGGCTATAGGGCATTATTAGGAAAAATCCCATCTTTTTTATTCTTTATCGTGCGACCTGGACCTTTATCAACTTCTAAATGTTATTTGTTTCAATCTTTCTCAGATTGTTAGGACGAGGGTTATAGTGGCCGAGGGCGAGGCTGCTACACCAGGAGCTAGGGCCCTAGCTAGGGGCAGAGGTAGAGGTCAACCCCATGGTCAAGGTTGGGCTCGAGCTACAGCACCGGCTTTGGGCCAGGCTAGGGAGCCGTCATAAGAGCTGGACTATGATCAGGGGTCTGAGTTTGCTCCAGAGATAGCACCAGTGGATTTACCTCCTCAGCAGCCGGTAGGGCAGTGACCAGCCCAACCTCTACTCGGGCCTGCAGTTTTGCTGGCACTTTTGGCAGCCATATCCTAGTTATTGAGTAATTTAGGAGGCACGCCACAGACTTCAGCTCAGGAAGTGGCCCAGGGTATTCAGTGTGCTGGAGCATACCCTGCCATTGCGGCTCCCCATATTGAGGTACCGCCTGTTCAACTAGTTACTGCTCCAGTGGTAGCCCAACCGGTCATGACTTTTGAGGAGCAGAAGATGTTGGGTCAGTTTCTTAGATTGGCTCCTCCAAGATTTACCGGCACCCCAAGAGACGATGCATATGAGTTTCTTACCAGTTACCGGGAGAGATTGTATAACCTCGGTCTAGTGGAGTCCTATATGGTAGATTATACCGCCTTTCAGCTTGATGGACCAGCGAGATAGTTGTGGAGAGCTTATTCAGAGAGCAAACCACCTGGGTCCCCTTCTTTGACTTGGGCACAGTTCTCTGATGCCTTCTTAGGGAATTACATGCCCCACAATTAGCATAAAAGGCTTCAGGATACATTCTCGAGGTTGGAGTAGGGTTCTATGTTAGTGGTAGAGTATAAGTCCAGATTCACCAAGCTATTTAGACATGTCACCATAATTCTGCTTACCGAGCACGAGAGGGTGCATTGATTTGTCAGAGGGTTGAGGCTTCAACTATTCCTAGCTACAAAAAGTATGGTATCTTCGAGCCAGTCTCTTCTAGATGGGTTGATCATTCCCATGCGATCAAGAGCATTCAACGTGAGGCCCAAGGGGGCAGTGATAAAAGGCCTCATCACCAGGGTAGCTATAGTGGTTCCCAGTTCCATGGTAGGGGTTCTTTTGGTAGAGGTCAACAACAGCAACATGTTTAGCCTAGTAGGCCTGTACAGGCCTCACTTCAGATTTCTAATGGTAGTCAACTTAGGTATAGTGGTCAAAGCTCCGGTCAGTATTTACGGGGTTCACATTCTGGGTCTTCAGGTTGTGGTAGCCATTCTAGTTTAGTACGTACTTTCCAGTAAGGCAGGACCCCTCAGGGTTAGTATGATTATGTTATGTAGAGTTAGGTCACTATTGTTGGGAGTGTCCCCAGCGTGGGATGATTGACCCTTTGGCAGTGACTTAGAGCCTGTTTGGATAAGATTAAAATCTGGTCAAGTAAAAAAGCAATTAAAAAAAGCTAAAAGCTAAAAGCTGGACCCCCCAGCTTTTCGCTTTCAACTTAAAATTCTTTTTAAGTTTGACCAATACATTTACCCTTTTATCCTTATAATTTTCCTTAATTCTAACACTACTCTCACTTTTCATCCCTAAAATGTATGGAAGTACGCTCTTTTCTCTCATTCTCATCCCGCTTCTCCATCTTTTCCTTTCTTCTACAACAAAAAGATCTTAACAACACTAGTTTACCAAACACATTAATAACTTTTTTTTTAATTTCAGCACTGTTTATCCAAACACTTATCTACTTATTTATAGCACTTATTTTTAGATTTTAATCACATTGCTTAAAAGTTACTTTTTTAAGCAAATCCAAACAGGCTCTTAGTCCTTTAGAGCAGTAGTGCCACCGGCCAAAGGTGGTACTCAGAGAGGTAGGGGTTCTCATAGTGGTGAGCCGGGTAGGATTGATGGCCGTGTGGGTTCTCAGCCCAGTGGTGGGCACAGTTAGTTATATGTCATGCTAGGTAGACTAAGCTGGAGGCTTCAGATATCATGATTACAAGTACTATTTCATTATGTCATCTGTTGGCATCTGTTTTATTTGTTTCAAGTTCCACATATTCCTATATGTCTATTTACTTTGCTTCTCAGTTGGGATTGTCTAGCGACCCTCTGCTTGTGCACCTGCGTCTATCTACTATCGTAGGTCATTCTATAGTAGTGGATCATGTATATAGATCTTGTGTGGTGACTATTTGGGAGTATGATACTATGTAGGTCTTGTTGTACTTGATATGTTTTATTTTGATGCTATTCTGATCTTGGAATGGTTATTCACTCATCATGTGGTCTTGGATTGCTTCACCAATACCATTACCTTAGACATGCTTGGCATACCCCCTATTGTATGTCAGGTTTCTGCTAGTTACATACTGACGGGGATCATTTCTTATATTCGGGCTAGGAGTTTGGTATCGAAGAGGTGTCTAGCCTATCTTACATGTGTCTGTGATGTTAGTGCTGAGGTTACCTCGCTTTATTTTGTTTTCATGGTCTGGGAGTTCACCTATGTCTTTCCTACCAACTTACCTGGCCTTCCACCAGAGCGTGATATAGACTTTGCATTCGATGTTGAGCCGGTCACTAGGCCCATTTCTATTCCACCTTTTAATATGGCTCCTGCTGAGTTGAGGGAGCTTAGTGTTCAACTTCAAGACCTTCTGGGTAAGGGTTTTATTTGGTCAAGTGTTTCTCCTTGGGGTGCTCCTTTTTTTTTGTGAAGAAAAAGGATGGCACTATGCGTATGTGCGTCAATTACTGGTAGTTGAATAAGGTGATAGTGAAGAATAAGTATCTAATACCACGTATTAATGATCTGTTTGACCAGCTTCAGGGTGCAACCATATTTTCTAAGATTAACTTGAGATCTGGCTACCATCAGTTGAGGATTCAGGCTGCGAACATCCCTAAGACAGCCTTCAGGACTCGCTATAGCCACTAGAAGTTCCTGGTGATGTATTTTGGGTTGACCAATGCCCTAGCAGCATTCATGGACTTGATGAACTGTGCATTCAAACTATATTGGACTCTTTCATGATAGTATTCATTAATGACATTCTTGTATATTTGAGGAGTAGGGAATAACATGAGCAAGATTTAAGGATTGTCTCCAAAGTTTAAGAGATTAGCAGTTTTATGCCAAGTTTTGAAGTGCGAGTTCTGGATTGAGTCTGTAGCATTCCTGGGGCATGTGGTATCCAAGGATGGGATTATGGTAGACCCTACAAAGATTGAGGCAGTTCATGATTGGGCTAGGTCCACTTCTCCTACTGAGGTTTGCAGTTTTGTTGGGTTGGCTGGTTACTAAAGGGGGTTTGTCATGGGATTCTCTTCCATTACAACACCTTTGACTGGATGACTAGTAAGGACGTCCTATTTCAGTAGTCCGATGAGTTCAAGGTGATCTTTCTGAAGCTCAAGGCCTTATTGACTACAACTGTGATATTGACTCTTCCAGTTGCGGACTAGGGTTTTACAATTTATTGTGATGCATTAGGTGTTGGTTTGGGTTGTGTTCTGATATTGCAGGGCCATGTGATAGCATATGCTTCTAGACAGTTGAAGGTGTATAAGTGCAACTACCCTACCCACGACTTAGAGTTGGCGGCGGCAGTTTTCATGCTTAAGATTTGGAGGCATTACCTTTATGGCATTCATTATAAGATATTCACAAACCATCATAGCCTTCAATACATTTTGAGCCAAAAGGATCTTAATTCGAGGCAACGGAGGTGGCTTGAGTTGCTAAAGGACTATGATATCTCTATTCTATATCATCTGGGCAAGAAAAATGTGGTAGCAGATGCCTTGAGCCAGAGGCGGTGAGTATGAGAAGTTTGAATCTCCTATAAATTTTAGAGAGACCAGTGGCCTTGGACATGTACTTAGCTAATTGGTTGGTTCGACTTGATATTTTTGACCCAGGAAGGATTCTTGCTCGAGTTGAGGCTCAGTCTACATTGTTAGAGCAGATTTAAGAGTGCTAGTTTAAGGATAGTTGACTTGTGGGCTCCGAGACTAGGTGTTGGGTGGTGAGGCCAGGAAGGCCACCTTAGATTTAGAGGATGTTTTGAGATTCGAGGGCCGTATTTATGTTTTGAGGGTTGGTGACTTGATTCAGTGGATATTACAGAAGGCCCATTCTTCTAAATATTCCATTTATCCGAGGGCAGTAAAGATGTATAGGGACTTGAGACAACATTAGTAGTTGAGGGAGATAAAGGGGGATATAGCGCAGTTTGTATCTCAGTGCTTGAACTATCAACAGGTGAAGTCTGAGCACTTGAAACCTGGTGGTTTGCTTCAGAGATTACCCATTCCTAAGTGAAAGTTGGAGTGGGTTGCTATGGATTTCGTGATTGGGTTGCAGCATACTTTTTAGGGTTTTGATAGGATTTGAGTCATCATGGATCGATTGAATAATTCTACCCACTTCTTGTTAGTTCAGTCCTCTTATAGTGCTGAGAGGTTGGCTCATATCTATGAGCGAGAGATAGGGTTGATGTGTTGGTGTCCATTATTTTTTATAGGGTTACACAGTTCACTTCTCACTTTTAGAGGCCATTTCAGGCAGAGTTAGGTTCCCGAGTTGATTTTAGCACATCATTTCATTCACAGACTAATGGCTAGTCCAAATGGACTATTCAGGTTCTAGAGGACATGCTCCATGCCTGTGTAATGGATTTTGGGGGTCAGTGGGACCAATTTTTGGCCTTGGCAGAGTTTGCTTATAATAATAGTTATCATTCGAGTATCCAGATGGTTCCTTTTAGGGCTTTGAATGGTAGGCGGTGTAGGTCTCTTATTGGGTTCTTTGATTCTTTTGAGTCCAGGCTAAAGGGTACAAAATTGTTGCGATAGTCCTTGGATGGTTTGAGTGATTCTGGATAGACTTTGGGCAGCACAGAGCAGAGATAAGAGTTATGTTGACCGTAGGCAGTGTGCTGTAGAGTTTGGGGTCGATGATCATGTATTCCTTCTGGCATCACCCATGAAGGGCATGATGAGATTCGGGAGGAGGGTCACACTTAGCCCCAGGTATATCGGGTCGTTAGATATTCTTCAACAAGTTGGTGATGTTGCTTATGAGTTGGCCTTGCCCCCATCTTTTTCTGCTATTCATCTTATTTTCTATGTGTCGATGCTCCGCCGTTACATTCCAGATGAGTCTCATGTGTTTCAGTGGGATTCGGTCCGGTTGGATGACCACTTGACTTTTAAGGAGTAGCCAGTAGCCATTTTGGCTTGGGATGTTAGACGGTTGAGGTCTAGTGAGATTCCAGTAGTTAGGATTCAGTGGAGGCATCACCCTCTTGAGGAGGCTATTTAGAAGACCGAGCATGACATGGGGGCCCAGTATCTACATGTAATGACCCACCAGGTCATCTTTTATTTTTCATGCTTTTCCGCTATTCGAGCTTTCCTGCAGCGGCTACAAGTCATTTATGACTTGCCAGGATTGACTTTGGGTTTGGGTTTCATTTTTGAAAAGTTGGCCAATAGTTAGTTTTGGGTGTGGGTCCTACTTTTCATTAAATCAACATCCATTGGGATTTTCATCAATTCCATTGAGTCCAGAATGTTGTTTCTAGTTGAATAACTTAGCTCATTTATGTTCACGCGATCTCGGATGCATTCCCGGGAGTCCATCATGTGTAAGTTGCCTAAGCTAGGTTGGTGCCTGCAGTTGGTTGTTGCTGTGGACCTAGGGCATCGCCTGGTCCGCACCTGCGCCTGGGTGTTACGCCTGCATGCACGCCCACCTTGGCATGCCAGTGCCCCTGCGCTGTGCCAACCTGTCTCGAGTTAGCGTGCCTGCACGTGCCAGCCGCCTCCACCCGTATGGCCACTGTAGTGCCTGAGTGTGGCAGCTTATATCTGGCCTTTTCTGTTCTTCTTCATTCATTTCATAAAATTCCCAAACTCATTCCTCCATTAAATTGAGACCCAAAACCTCCATTTTCACTCCTTGATCATTCCAACAACTTAGAGGCAAATATATTTTCGATTCATGATTTTGGTTGGATGTAATTTTGTGAGTTTTTTCTTCTTAATTCCTCTTTTTCTCCATTTCATTTCAAAGTTTCCCAAAAGCAATTTTCTACCATTTTCGCTCTAAGCTCCAATTTCTTGTGGGCTGATTCCAGACCACTGGGGTGGATAATTCTTGGTCCATGATTGATTTCCCCGACTTCTATTGGTAAGATTTCTTCATTAACTTCCGTTATTCTTCTTTAAGATTCTCCTTGAACTGGTCAGACTTTGGGGCTGTTTTGGGCCCCAAACCGAGTCCTGTTCGAGCTCAACTTTTAGGCATGGGTTCTTTAACTGGTTGTAGACATAGTTGTGAATTTTGTTTCCTATTTCATTGCATGGGCCCCGAGGGTTATTTTCCAATCCAATTTTTGGCGTGATTTTCTGTATAGTATTATGGGTGTCAATCTTCTTGCCTTGAAACCTGGAATGTATTTGTGATAGCATGGAAGCTTTCTGAGGCTATTCAGAAGGGGAAGACACATGAGTATCGGTTCGTGTTTGTGGTTCGGCCCCGAGGTAGGTTACGATTTACTTTCCTAGACTGAGTTCAGTTAGATTTTATATCTTATATATGTTGGATCTTAGGTTAGTATTAGGCTCAAATACTGTGAGTTGCAATAAATTGGCCATTTCAGATCATAGATTAGGATTATTACCGTTATCCTTAGTTTAGGAGCTCGTAGTATTGTTGTGGCTAGCCTAGAATCCTCAGTATGCTTTTAGGAGGTTTTAGAGGTAGAGTAGATGCTTTTAGTGGTTTTCATAGTGATTTCAATTATTTTTGCCTTATTATCAGTTGCGTGTGTAACTGTGGGCCCGAGTTTATATCTCAAATTGGACAGAGTTCCAGGCCAGTTCTCTTATTTGGCGGGTATTTTGCCCTGTTTTCCTTGCTTGTGTGGTATATTTTCTTTGGATTTGTAAAGTTATATGCTCATACTGCATTTGCATACCTAGTGGTATAGAAAAGAAAGATTTTCAAGGTTTTTGGTTCAAACTTGTGATTTACTATGGTTATCAGGATTTTCGGATTTTAAAAAAGTTACTTGGGTCTTACTACTGATTTTGGAAAGGAAAGGAAAAGTACTACTTTTATGCTAGTCCAAAGGACGTTCCCAAACCTTTTCTTCATTTACTTTTCTGTTGATGAGCCTGATGATCAATTCTAGGCGCCCCGACGATCACATATCCGGGTTTTACTTTTATGCATTTGTTGATAAGCTCGATGTTAAATTTTGGGTTCCCCAATGATCGCATAGCTGGTTTTACTTTTATGCATTTGTTGATGAGCTTGGTGTTTAATTCCAGGTGCCTCAGGGTACCAAATATCGGGTTTTTACTCTCTTTTTATACACATATGTGTCACATCATCCCTCATTGCATTGTATGATGCCTGAGTATACCTGGACTGTCTGTTGCCTTGGTTTCATTTTTGGTTGTTACCTTCTTTCTGTTAGCATGGTTAGTTCTGTTTGTGGTTCTATAATTAGATTTAGGTGGATCCCTGTAGTTAGCTTACTTTCTTGTATTTTATATTATACATCATCTTTCTGCGGTTGGTTAGCCTATAATGCCTACTAGGTACCCATTGTTTTGGTACTCATACTACATTCTGCATCTTTTTCTAATGTAGCGCCTAGTACGAGCCACCATCATTGATCCTCCCATCGTTCGAGGCCAACTACTATTTGGATCGTGGTGAGCTCCCAGCGTTTGGAGACTTTTACTGCTTTACTTCTACTTTCTGTCTATATTTTGTATTTTAGATAGATAGAACCTGTTGTATAGCTACTCCGTACTTTAGACGCTCTTATGCTGGTGACACCAGGTCCAGGTTGGTTCTCGTGTATATTTTGTCTTCTTGGTCATTTTAGGGCCATTGTTGTATATTTATTACAGTTGGTACGTATATATACTATTGGCCCTATTCTCTTATATTTCTCTTCCGATTTCCTTATATTGAACTGCTTTATTTATCTTTCGCATTGTTGGGTTGGCTTGCCTACTGGGGGGGTTATGTAGGCATTATCACGGCCCGATTTTGGGTCATGACAGAATGGTATCATAGCTCTAGGTTTACTGTACATTGGTACAAGAGTAGAGTCTCGCAGATCAGTATGATAACGTTTGTATCCTATCTGTGGGAGGCTACAGGGCATTCTTAGGAAAAGATCCCTATTCTTGGCTCCTTATCGTGCGTCCCTGTCTCCATCAACTTGTAAACTTCATTTGTTCCATTCCTTCTCAGGTGCCTGGGATAAGTACGACAATGGGTGACGATGAGGCTTCTTCGCCTGTTGCTTCAGTGTTTCCTTCAGCGCCAAGATTTTGGAATGAGAACTTATCGCTTCAGCTAAGGGGTTTTTAGTCCATCCCAACTTCCGGTAAGATTTTTGGCTACCCCTGTTCTTCAGGACACCATGACTAGGACTCTGAGCCTTCTGGAAGGTGTATCTATATCTCGGGTAGGGGCAACACCCAGTTCTTCGAGCAGTGCTTTGCCTAGATTTAAGGTTACGATTTTCCCTATCTTAGACCTTGAGTATATCGGCTATAACTGTATTTATTAGCATCCTTGGGTTGGGTATTCTAGGTTGGCACCCTAGACTTTGTCCGCTTCTTCTGTCCATCTTATTTCTTGCTTGGTTTGTCGTATTTGATCTAATGATGTAGTATTACCCTTATGGCCCCATGTGGCCTTTGTATATTCCTTTGGACCATAGATGATGGTTCTCGAGCAGTTTTTTTATGCTTTAAGCCTATTTCTCTATTTCAAAACTCTTAAAGCTGAAAGAATTGACTTTGGTCAATATTTGGAGAAGATGGGCTCGGATGGAAATTTTGGCAGCACTGTTAGCCCCAGAACATTGAATTTGGACTAGTGGGACCTTTGGTTTAGGTTCTGAGGCTTCTGGACTTATTTTGGTCTATCGGGTCACTTTTGGCTAAAAGTTGGTTTTGATCGTGGGGCTAACTTTTCTTTAAAACAATCTCCGTTGGGAATTTCATTGATTCTGTTAGGTCTGGAATGTCATTTTTGGTAGGGTAGCATAGTTTGTTTGCAAACGCGAGACCTCAAATGAATCCTGAGGGTCTATCCGATCATTTTTGGAGTTGTTGGGTTGCTGGTTTTTGTTGCAGCTGCTGAAGCCAAACCCAACCCTTTGCCTAGGCAGGGGAGGGGGTGGCCGCCTACATGAGGTTGCCTATGCAGTGGCCTCCCGCGTCTATGAAGGAGGGGCACCTGGCCCCTTATTTCCCTTCCTCTTTGCGTCTGCAAGGGCAAGGCTACCTACACGAGGCTGCGTACGCGGTGGCCTCCCCGTGTCCGCGAAGGCCATGCCTGGCAGCATATATAAAGTTGTTCCTCATTGTTTTAGACATTCCAAAAACTAATTTTGTCCATTTTTGAAGAGCTCCTTCACCCAATTTCAGTATGGGATCATAAGGAAAGTGTTGGGGGTGGTGAATTCTTGTCTGTGATCGTTCTCTTGCCTTTGTATTGTAAGTTTCTGACCCCTAATCCTGTTAACTTCTCCATTTAAATTTTTGTTTTTCTCTTGATTTGGCGGCTGATTTGGGACATTAATTTGGGATGGATCATGCTCAAATTTTTGGCATGTAATCCATGTCCCATGAGGGACATGTTCCTTGATTTTATTTTTGAAATTTGCATGCAGGCCCCACAGGTGATTTTTCACCCAAATTTTGGCCCGAATTGTGAAATTATAATAGGGGTATCATTGTTCATATTTTAATGTGTAAATTACTGTTATGATAGTATGGCAGCAGTCGAAGGATTTTCATAAAGGAAAAGCTCTGAATAAGTGGGTGTGAGCGCGCGTGTTCAGCTTCCAAGTAGGTTATGGTTTACCTACTTCTAGACTAGCTTGTTTAAGGTACTTGTATGGTATTGTGCTCATTGTTGGAGGTAATTCTGTGGTTGAATACTATTATTTAGGCAATTAAAATCCTTGTAGCTGGTTTAGACAATTTAGAGTAGAATTGGGAATTTGGGATCATTAGCTTAAGTATCGGGTAGCTGCTTGCTTTAGGTGGGGGCTTGGGAATTCGGAGTTAGCCTAACACTTCTTGATTTATGTCTCTTGTCATTCGATGCTGCTCTTACCCTGGAATCTTTGGAATTTTATCGCTTGAGCTAGTTAGTTATTGTTGTGGTTATCGTTTTAGCTCCACTTTGTTATCCGGGTTATTATTTTGATTAACTTCGGACATGTTGGTAAATTTTGTTAAAATCATGGTTCTTGATGAAAATGACAACTTGGTCTAACTATGTGATTTGGGTTTTCTTAAAGAAAAAATGGGTTAGTTTAGTCCCACTTCAAGTTCAAACTCTCATAATTCCTTATCTTATCTGGTTCAAGTTTAGTACGATTATTTTCTCATATTATATCCAATTCGAGTCTGGTATTCATATTTTCTCATATTATATCTGGTTCGAGCCTATATTCATATTTATTTCTCATATTATCTCCGATTCGAGTTCGACATTCATGTTAATTCATCATATTATCTCATGTTTGAGTCTGGCGTATATCACTTCCCTGGGAACCTATGTTGTTATTTGGATTCATTTTCTAGTTAGGATTGTCTGGTGTTAGATGATTTTTAGTTGTTGGCATCCGTCTAGCTTATGGGGATTTGCTCGGGTTATTGCTTGTTAATGTGTGCACCTTTCAGACCTATGGGGGTTCGGTTAGGTTATAACTAGGTCGCTTTACTTCACCTTACTTTACTCATTTTATGATGTGTGAGTGATTTGATTTTATTTCATCCATGCTACCTAGATACAACCTGTTATTCATTTTCTTACCCCTCTTCTCTTACCTGTTTATTTTATTCACACTTTATTATACTTTTATCTTATTTGAGCTCAGTTGGCCTATGATACCTACTGGGGTACCACATATTTTGGTACTCATACTACACTTCTGCATCTTTTCCCTAATGCAGACCCTAGCACAAGTTATCGCCGATGACGATGTCCTGGTGCTGTGTTGCTGACTCTGAGATCAAGGGTGAGCTTTTGGCGTCCAGCGTTGGCCCATCTACATCCACTTTGGGACTGTCTTCTTTTGTATTTTGGAGACTGCTGTATATATATATGTTTACTCCTATCTAGTACTCCATATGTTGTAGCAGCTTTTGTACCGACTAATACCAGGTCTTGAGTCTTCTATGATTTGTTCTTTTCCCTATTTATGTATATGTATATATATATATATGTGTGTGTGTGTACGTGTATGTGTGTGTGTGTTCTTTTCTCTATTTATGTGTGTGTGTATATATATATGTGTGTGTGTGTGTGTGTTTTCCGCTTGTTTTCTTTATTTAAATATTGTTCTTCCGCTTTCATCTCGTTCTCTTATTGCCCCGTTACGTACTGTTTTGGGCTAAGAATTTGGCTTACCTATTGGTGGGGTATAATAGGTGCCATCACAACCTGAGAAATTGGGCCGTGATAAAAAAGACTAATAATTATAAGAATAATACTTTCTAGATTTAAATTTAAGTGTAGTATTCCTTTTTAGTCTATTTTAAAAAAAATAATTATATTTTAGATTTTTTAGATTCTAGCATTCTACGTGACATGTAGGTTGTTCACGAAAAACCAAATAATTGAAGAAAAAAGTCGATACTTTTTTGTTTGATTTGATTTGTTTTTTTATTTTAAAATCAATGAAATTTGAATTTGTTTTGGCTTTAAACAAAAAAACCAAATCGAACCAACTATATAAGTACCTATTTTAAAAATATAATGGCACACGCGCATATATACATTGTGTATATATATACACACTTATAATTATAGTACATATTAATATTTTGTACCCATTGGTTCGTAATCGAGGTGTTTTTCTTTATAACAATTAAAATATATGACTTTACTTTTAGTTTGATTTGTAGTCTTTATTTTGATGATTCTAGTGATCAATTTCATACCCTTGTGAATTGTTATTAGTCCTATACATCCACATATGATGATTCATCTACAAAAATATTCAAAAGAAATATAAGAATATATATTAAATTATAAAATAGATAATTACATTTAAGCTTAAATTGGTGGACGTTTTCGATGAGGGCTGAATGGGTCGCCAATTAGACATGAGGCTTGGGAGGTGGTCAGAGTGTTCTGAGGATGAATCATCAGTGGGGTGGGAGGTTTGGGGGAAAAAGCAAAGGAGAGATGGGGAATAAGATTACGACTGAGTCGGTGAGTCCATCGATTTACTAATCAAACGAGTTGATTGATTTTGTACCAAAAACTAACGTTTGACATTTTCCGTCAGTTGGTTGAATAAAATATAATTTTTAATTTTTAAAAATTAACTTATTTTGAAAAGTGCTTTTACAAAAAATACTTTTGGTGAAAAATAGTTTGTGTTTGATCAATAATTTATTTTTAAAAATATTTTTGAACAACAATTAGCGTTTGGCCAAAAATTATATTGGATATGTTATTGTTATTGTAGATTAGACTAGATAATAATTAATTATATTTTGGTGATTTATATTATCATCTAATTGTAATAACATGTATATCATTATACACAAATTATAAGTTCAAATTAAATTCATAGAAAGAAAGCCCCAAGTAAATTTGCATATATTAACATCACATGTAAATTCTTAGGTATGTATATTCCGATGAAATAATCCCTATATAAATTTGTATATATTAACATCGCAGATAAATCTCCAGGCACATCTACCCCCGAGTAAATTTCCATGAAACAATTCCCAAGAAAATTACATATATTAAAATCACAGATAAATCCCCAAGTATGTATATTTGCAAGTAAATTTACATGAAACAATCTCCAAGTAAATTTGTATATATTAAAATCACAGGTAAATCTCCAAGTACGTATATCCCCAAGTAAATTCCCAGGGAACAATCCCCAAGTAAATTTGCATATATTAAATTCACAGTCATGACCCGATTTCTCAGGTCATGATGGCACCTACAACCCCCCAGTAGGCGAATCAATTTATGTAACCCGGAATGGTTAGTAATAGGCTACTACTAAACCAATATGCATAATAAGAAGAAAGTAAGCGGAATCAGAATATAAAGATAAGACAAAGCGGAAGCAATTTACCCGAATATATACATAATGAAACTACACCAACCCCAAGACTAGGCATCGATAGTACAAAAGCTTCTAATAGAATACAAGTGCTAGAAGTAACAAAATGATAAGTACAACTGTCTCCGAATATACAAAGAGTAACAGTACAAAAGATGAGATGTGGTCAAGCCCCGACCGTCAGGCGCTCACCCTAGTCTCGAATATCCACAAAATCTGCACGAGTCTCCAATGCGATCAATGGCGAGAACTCAACCAATATCTGCACAAAAAGTGCAGAAGTGTAGTATGAGCACCAAAATAATGGGTACTCAGTAGGCATCATCGGCCGACTGAGCGCATATAAGATATAAAAGCAGTAAGTAACAGATAGCAAGAAAGTAGTCACTGAAGCAATAAATGAAGCACAAGGAGCTAGCACAGAGAATAGAAAACCAAAAGCTACAAGTAAAACATGCTAGCACAGAGATACAATTACACTGAAACACAGGTGAAGGAAAGGAGAACGCGCCTGGAGTCCTTGCACAATAATATAAGTAAATAGAGAGAGAGAGTTGAGAAAATGGCAGTATATTGGTAACCTCAAGTAAAAGGAAAAGACGGAAAGTAGTCTAACATACTCAAAATGGAATCAACAAGTATAAGGAAATAATAACACCAATCCAATCACATAATAGCATAGCCAGGGAATCACCTCACAAGTACAACCCTAGGATTAAATGACTAGACCACAATAACCACAACCCTAGGATCAAGTCTGGTGCTCTTCCCGACAGAGAGTCTAATACTAGTAATAAAATCAGTGTGAAAACATCCAAAAATCCCCTTTTCTATCATCAACAGTATCAAAAATGGCCCCCCAGGGCCATGCAAATTTTAAAAAATTGTCGGTAGTGGCTCGTAGCCAAAACTGTAGTAAAACATGCAGGGAAAAACCTTTTCATGGATGATATGCTCGTACACAAATATAAAAGTATCCCAAAGGCTCACAACAACTCCTATCAACCCTGCACAGGCCCAACAGCTACTCAGCAGACATAACCAGCCTAAAAGGACCATCTTTATGTCCGGGTATCGCGGACATTCCCCAAATAACCCACCATCTATGTTCCAGAGTCAATACAAGACCACACAGGACCACAAGGGTAATATACAATACTTCGCAAATACTACAAACAACGTATGAATTAAATGGAAGAACAAGGCAGACAAGGTTTGGGGTGCCAACCTATAACAACCCACCCAAGGATGTTAATTAATGCAGTTATAGCCTATATACGCAGAGTCTAGGTAGAAAAAGCCATAACCTACCTATCATCCGATGACTAGATGCGACCGGGAAGCTCCTAATAACACAAAAAATACTTTCAACTGAAGCCCTAAAGGAGTCTCTATGAAGCCTGACCAACCAAGGTAATGCAACAATTGCTAGAATCGACAAAGCTGCAAGAACGAGCCATAGCCAATAGATAAGGTGTTAATGTCACAATCGCGACCAGCCAACTCCAAATCATAACATGAGGCCAATAACAATAATAAATGGGAGCTAAATCCAACAACAGTATGTCAACTATATCTCAAAGGAGTGACGAGCTCCCGAGGGACTATTTCAAGGCGTACTTCATGTTGTTCAATCCAATCACTATCGTATACGATCCCAATAAGAATTGCACAAATTTCCCAATCCCTGCAGAGCCTTACCACAACAATTACACCACAACAATAACCAAACACAATAAGATAAAGGGGCTGTCCAAAGCCACAATATCCAAAACACCACTTCGTGGCTCGGAAAGCTGTAAAAATGACACTGGAACATGTAATTACAAAGGAGGATCGTAGGGGATAGATTTCCTGGACAAAAAATATTCAATATCCCAAGCTAAACAACCTGCCTCCTTGCAGGAACAACAAACAGATCCAAGTCCAACAAGAAACTACTACAAGTTATCGGAAAATATGACTTTTCGTGACTAGAAGCTTAGAATCTCGATTTAACAAATAGATAAGTGTACGGGATCCTTACCTTGCCAATATAACTCCTTAGCTACTGCCAAATACCCAATAAACATATGCTATCTTGCTGCATCAACAGACACGAATATACGCCATGAAATCGATGGGACAATCTACACCAAAATGACAAGCTCGCGACGTAGAGCAACTTCCGTTAAACTTCCAAATTGAAAGCATCAAGGTCCATGGATTATTTAGGGACTTTCCCTATGATTTTCAGTAGATTTTGGGTAAAATGTATGAGTTAAAGCGAAGGGGAAATCAGCTTTTATAAAGCTAAACCGACTTGGGATGGGGGCCCACCTTGACGTGCCTGCTTGTGCAGTCTTACAAAAATGTGAATATCTCTCTATTCTGAAGTCGTATGGACAAACGGTTTAGTGCGTTGGAAACTAGATTTGTAGACCTTTGATTTGGTGTATTGAGGGACCACTAATTATTTATAGATTGGGAGAAACACTCCAAGACATTTAACCCAAATTTAAAGAGAATTCCTTAAAGGAATTTACAATAACTTTTTCCGACTTTTGTTTCGCAACTTGCTTGACTTCAAAACTTATCATACGACCATTTTGCAATTATAATACCTCATAACACATACTTCTTAGTATATTAGACACTATTAGTCTTACCCCGAAGGTATGGGTTAATTTAAACCTTGCATACGGGCGAGGTGTTACACGAGGCATTTCTTTAACTCAAACTTTTGCGTAAGGGATTCCTTGACCTAGAACCTTGGTTTAATTCTTTGATATTACCAAGAATGTTGACTGAAATCAATGATTTCAAAAGTTGAAGATCTAAAATGAGGGACGACCATAAAGACCAAACAAGTGGCCCGGGAACCGAACTACGAGTCTCGATAAGCCATAAATGACTTGGGGCTGCTACAGGTAAGTTCTAACGGTACAAGAAAGGAAAAAATGCATACATGACCGAAAGGGTCATTACATCATCCACTACTAAAAAAAAACTTTCGTCCCCGAAAGTCATGAAAGAAGAAAATACTAGATATTTAAGAACAGCGGATACAACACCAGCACTACTCTCTCAGACAACCCGGGTAGCCTCCACGACCGTGTGACACCCAACAGAACAGAACCAAAGAAAGCAACCAAGCCTTAATTTTTTACTTGCCAAGCTAGAATTCAACCTCCAAAGATCTTCCAACCCAACTGAACCTCGAGAATCTCAACCGAAAAGCACTGACACAACACCAAAACCAGAGCACCAAGGCGATCAACACACAGAACTCGAATCCTCAAAACCATACCAAGTTTACCAGAAAATCCATTAACCCAAAACTCTAACTCATGAACCCGCTGTTCCGCAAAACCCTTTTTTTATTCTGAACTGAATCCTTTAGCACCACAAACAGGAAGCTGCATACAAGTTGAACACCCAAACCACCCTCGAAGTATCAACTGACACACTGGAGACCCATAGTTCCCGCTTATACTTTACCACGAACGAAGTCACCCATTTTATTCAAACTCGTTTCAAGCCAAGATATAGGCTACTAGCCTTTGCCATCCAAGATAACAACCCATAACATATCATTGAAAACTAAAGTTACCTGCCCTAACTGACCATCAACCAATGAACGAACACTTTTGCTAACATCAAACTCGCTAACTGAACCCAACAGAACAACCCATCTGAACCCTACTGAAGTTTGCACACCAGGGTTAGGAAAGGCATGAAAGAACACCCTGTGTTAACGGAGAAACTTCCAAACTGTAAAATGAACAAAGTCAACCTCGCTGAACTATGCCAAGTCTGAATCAACTGAAAGTTAATGAACCAGGGAAAGCTGCCCAAAAGACCCAAACCAAAACCACGATCCTGCAAGAAGTATGGTAAGCCTACCACGAAGTCTGTAACCATGAGCCAAGCACCCAACTCCAAAAAACACTGCTGCTACTCCGAACACTCAAACACCATTTGGATGTGAAATTGCCTTACGAATCTCACCTTAGGAAGAAGTCCATCATGCCACGAAAATCAATCCTAAACACCCCGAAGGCAAAAGAAAAGGTGCCTAGGGTTCAAAGTTACCATCTAGTCATAGAAATTCTTGCATATAATTTCAACTCATTCCTTTGGCTCGAATCAACCGCTCTACTGGTTCCG
The DNA here is from genome assembly GCA_003996215.1 of Jaltomata sinuosa. Taxonomy (NCBI): domain Eukaryota; kingdom Viridiplantae; phylum Streptophyta; class Magnoliopsida; order Solanales; family Solanaceae; genus Jaltomata; species Jaltomata sinuosa. The sequence goes on from QJPP01005629.1 coordinate 49,050, forward strand.
CAACCAACCAACCACTTCAAATCATATATCATAATGAACTTCTAGTCCATACTAGCCGAGTCTAACCAACACTGGAACCCCACATAAATAACAACTCTAGAGGAATCAATTAAATAAGCTTTCAAAACCTTGGCAAACGAATGGCGATTACTAGTCTCTACGTATCATCAGAACTTAAAATAGCCTTGCTAGTCTCAACCTACACAAGCTGGCCACATAAAGCATACACCACTGCTGAAGATCAAACTTACGCCGCTGAGTCTGTCCAACTATGGTAGAAGGACCTCGTACTAACTGGAACACTGCTGAAATCTAGAATATCCTGCCTCTTGCAGAGGTTAGTCAAGGACTAGGTGTCCAAGGCCAATAGACGCATCCGCAACTGAAGTAAAGAAGCTAAGTTGCCAGCACCCACTGCCTCTTAGCACTAGGATGCTGCAACCAAATAGAAATTGCCACGAACCATCTGATGCAACTTGTCAAGCCATGATTCTGAACCCTGACTTTCAAAACTGCCAACAAAAGCCTTAGTCGAACCCGTATGCTGCCAATGAACCCTTAAGAACCCAAGCCAACTAGGCCTGAATATGTAAGTTGCCAACACCGCAGCTGCTACTAAAACAAAAACCAATCGATGGAAAACCCACGATAATGTGTAGACGACTGAATCGAATCACCGACACATAATCCCAAAGCAAACCTTCATCGCCACCTCAGGAAACTACTAGGACACATAAACACAAACAAAGAGTCATCTCCCTTCTTTTTCAACTAAACAAAAATCTTTCCTTAGCACATACCAAACCTTACAAATCCTTTCTCAAATAAAAACCTGAAGCCATTACCTTACTTCTCATAGCTATACGTCAAATTCAATAAGGCAGGAGAAGAATGGGCCGACTGCCCAACTCACCGAAAATGCTTACAAATACAGCCCAACCATGAGGTTACGATCAACACTTTGTCGGAAGTGCTAAAGTAAAAACCCAATCACGATGCCAATATAAAGAGCTCATCCAAAGAACTACGATTAGGATTCGTTCCAACTGGAGTTGGGGATACAACAAAACACCTAACGGACCAGGAATTGGAGGAGACTATGGGAACAACCCACATACCTGCCAACCTCCTAAATTAATCGACAAAGAGGGTCGACTCTAGACACTCAAGAGGCCAAATCGATCTATGCACACTAGCATAACCAATATCTCCCAATTAAGGCAAAATATCAACTCCGGCCCAACTACCGGTAATACACCAAACCATCACACGAATCTCTATCCATGCTAGATAACGACCTAGGCAACAACCATCTAGGACAGCTAGAAAAGAAGACTCAAAGCAAGCCTAGAACAATAACAAACAGGAAGCGAGCTCTAGAAAGCCTACTCACAAGCTAAAACTCCAGGTAAAACACCTCACAGGGCTAACTAACCCCCATCCACTACTAAAGAATAAACTACTAATAAAACAACAAATTGATACTACAATTCAGGTAGCCAAACACTAAACAAGTAGCAGGTAGGCATGAAAGCAATTACACAACAAAAGGGATAGAATCTCACCACGAGAGGGACTAACACTAGTCGAAGGTAGCAAAGGAATGACCTAGAGCAAAACTGTCAGGAAACTCTACCTCTAGCCCACCAAGAGGAGCATCAAGCTGACGGGATCTAACTCTGGACTAAGTGGTCAGAATTGAAGGACCAATCGGGCCTCACCGGAGACAAGCTCTATAAAGGTGACCAATCTATCCACAATGATAACAACCAGGCTGTCCGCGATACACAATCGTGGGGCAATTCCTAGCAAAGTGCCCATGCTCACCATACCAAAAATAGCCTCTACCAGATGAAGTCCGACGGTAAAATCTTGCCTCATACTCCAATACCGACAGACAACCTTGCTGAGGAACTGGAAGCTCAACCCTAACTGAAGAACCACTCGAAGAACCAGGTTTTGAAACACTTATCAAAGGACTCAGAGTCCTAGCCACGGTGTCCTGAAGTTCTGAGGTTGCTATAAATCCAATCGGAGGCTGGGCTGACCCCACACCCACTATCTAGTGCGATAAACCCTTACTCTAAAGTCCTTGCACTGATGAAAGAACTGAAGCTACAGGCACAGAAGCCTCGGCACCAACTGCTATCACACTCGTCTGAGGCATCTGAGAATGAATGAACAACTAAAGTTTTAGAAGTCAATAAAGACAGGAACGCACGATAAGGAATCAAGAAGATGAAACTTTTCCTAACAATGCCCTGTAGCCTCCTGCAGATAAGATATGGACGTCATCATACCGATTCGCGAGACTCTACTTAGACACTTGCTTCTGTACCACGACACCGGTAAACCTAACACGCTGATACCAAGCTGTCATAACCCGATTTCTTAGGTCATAATGGCACCTACAACCCCCCAGTAGGTGAACCAATTCCCTTAGCCCGGAATGGTTAGTAATGGGCTACTACCAAACAAATACGCATAATAAGCAGAAAGTAAGTGGAAGCAGAATATAAAGATAAGACAACGCGGAAGCAATTTACCCCAATATATACATAATGAAACTACACCAACCCCAAGACTTGGTATCGACAGTACAAAATCTTCTAATAGAATACAAGTGCTAGAAGTAACAAAATGATAAGTACAAATGTCTCCAAATATACAAAGAGTAACAGTAAAAAAGATGAGATATGGTAAAGCCTCGACCGTCAAGCGCTCACCCTAGTCTCGAATATCCACAAAATCTGCATGAGTCTCCAACGCGATCAACGGTGAGAACTCAACCAAAATCTGCAAAGAAAGTGCAGATATGTAGTATGAGCACCAAAACAATGGGTAATCAGTAGGCATAATCGGCCGACTGAGCGCATATAAGATATAAAAGCAGTAAGTAACAGATAGCAAGAAAGCAGTCACTGAAGCAATAAAAGAAGCACAAGGAGCTAGCACAGAGAATAGATAACCAAAAGCTATAAGTAAAACATTCTAGCACAGAGATACAATTACATAGAAACACATATGAAGGAAAGGAGAATGCACCTGGAGTCCTTGCACAATAATATAAGTAAATAGAGAGAGAGAGTTGAGAAAATGGCGGTATACCGATAACCTTTGGAGTCCCTGTGCGCGGTATGTGTGCGGAAGTATTTTTATTCATTATTTTTAATTGGGTCTATATCTGAATATATATCTGATTCGTATGGCCAAAAATCTTCTGTAGAATTAATGATTTTATCAAGTATAATTTGTTGTAAATCTCTGTTAAGATTAACTGTTTTAATGATAGTGATTAATATTTTATCTTTAAAGAATATTTGGTATTTTGAGGGGTTACTTATTATTTTTAAGTCGTGGGTAGATTCATCCATTTTTGTAGTTGAGTCCATTATTTACTGTTATTTTTATTTTTATGTGAAAGTTGCTTCATATAATTGTTTTTCTCTTATATGTGATTTTTGAAGGTTTATTATATTATTTTTCATATATTTTAAAATTTTAGTATCTCCTGTTTCTAAATAAATATCTAAATTTTGTCTTATTAGGTATATTTGGAAATCTATCAGTTCTTTGGTATGTCTCTAATTTTCAAATGATTCTTTATTCATATTTTGATTAAATGCTTTTATTGATCCGAATATATCTAGTTCGTATAAATCTAAGTTATCTATATCATCTGGTATAATTAGTTCTGTCCATCTTTGTTCCATCATTTCTATTATCTGAAAAGTAACTAAAATATCGTAGATTTTTCTCCTAATATCGTTATTAAGTTGTTTAAGGATATATAATATGAGTATTTTATAATTATTATTATCATTTATTAGGTACGTATTATTGCTCATTAAATCGATATTTATTCTTGTCATGTTTTTTTACTAAACATATTCCCTCTAATCTCTTTGTTTATCATAAGGTTTATCATTTTTTAATAAGTTATTTTGAACAATCTCTTCTAGCCACTACCATGCTTTTCTTGCTTCAATCGTTTACCCTAACAGCGCCTCAACTCTGTCTACTCCCCTAAACGGCCTCCTTGCCTACCGGTTTCGACCTTAGGATGGCATAGTCTGGGCTTAACTACTCTCAGCAATATTTAGCCATGGCAAGCTTTCTTAAGATGTTCTTTATAACAGTACTAAAACATGATAAACAATTATGATATAAAAGAGATTATAAGGAATATAAAAGTTTAGCTATACATGACTATGAATAAGTATACCTGATTTTTTATCTCGTCTAGATGCTCCATAGCTTACTTAAAAGATATATTTTATTTATGTATACGGAAGGTTTTACAAGTGAGGATTGAGAGGTGAAGGATTTTTTTTTTTTTCCTGATGCTCGATGCTTGATCTGATGCCTCTTCCCTTCATCCTCTTACATCCTTTTATAGAAGGAAAAAAAAATGACTCTTACTATTTACATATGACTCTTACTATTCACAAATGACCTTTCATGAACGACCTTTACTGTTCATGAATGACTCTTACTATTTACTTTACGACTTTTTATAATAAAACAAAAATTATACTATTCCTATTTTTACATCTGTCTTTTATTTTATGGCTTTTTACAATATGGTACAAAAACTTTAAATAACTGATAGTGACATTGAAAATGACATTTACCTAATCCTATCTATGGTAGACCAAAACGTGGTATTCCATTATTTCCCATTCCATTATTTTCCTTTGACTTATTTTCCTCCTTTCACATATCTGTGCCTTCACTATTTTCTTTTTTTGTCGTCTTTTTCTCTTTTCCACATATCTTCATTCCAGCTGTACATCTGGTATCTCTGTCATATCTCCTCCATTGCATTTTGAACAACGATGATCTGGATATTTATGACTAATTATCTTGCAGTATCTTGTTAATAGATTTTGAGAAATAAATTCATTCTTTAATGCTCTTGTCGTCGGTTTCTCTTCTGGTCTAAGTAATGATAATATCCATTGCTGGACTTCTTCCATATCTGCTTCTCTTACACTTCTTGAATTTGAATAAATCATTAATTGGTCTCTGGCGTAGTAGCTCCATATTGCGTTTCCATTTAAATAGTTATCTGCTAGCTCTTGAATAATGGTTGAAATTCCAATAATTCGTTTGTTTGCATAGAAATTGGGTATTTCGATCATAGGTATTTCTGGTTGTGTTATTATATCGTCTGGTAATATCATATTTTTTGTCAATCCCAGTTTTACAACTTGGATCACTGGTTTTATCTCGTCATATAATATCTCTGCTGGTGCTGTATAAAATTTCACATAGAATAAATTTCCTTTCGTAACTCTTTTGTAGGTTAGAAATGCTTGGTGTATCTCTGGTATTCCTTGTAGCTCTTCTCCGTCATATGTATATACTGTACTAAGTAGTCCATAATGGTAACATGTTTTGACTAGGTTCGAACTTGTCTTTGGTTGTGCAATGAGTTTATTATATCCTTGTAATTTTTGGGTTATGTAGTCTTGGGTTGGGTCTGTAGTTGTAACTGATCTTGGGTTTAGGTTTAAATATGTCTGGATTCTATATATATTTTATATGTATCTTTGGGACAAATGGTTGTATATCTTTTTCTCTTGGTGTAAACTTGCTGTGTATGTATTTATTTGGGGTGGTACCATAACTGGTCTTTGTATTTTTTGAGTAAATGGGTTTATGAATATTGTATTTAAATTGGTATTTTTGTATTGTGGTTTTGTAGGTTGTCCGCTTGTACCTGCACTTGTACCTGCATTATTAGCAAATAAATTGTTTTGGGTTTTTTGGAGTTTCCCAACGTCTCCTTCTAGCTCCGGATGTTTATAGTCTTCCTGGGGACTGCTATCTTTAGCCTTAGACTTCAGATTAACTTCATTAGTCTTTAGCTTTTTTATCTCTTCATCCATACTATCCACTTTAGTACAAAGTGTAGTAATGGCTTCGAGTATCTTATCATTGTATTATCTTCTGGCTCAGTTTGGGTACCTTTGTCTTGATAGGTAGTCTGCAATAACATTTTTGTCAGTCCTTATTACCTCAATTGTAAATGTAAAATTTTGTATATTTAATACAAGCCTTCTTATTTCCTTCGTTGTCACCGAGTCTGGTATTTTTTGCGTTATCCACCACTTTACTTGTGTATTATCTGTTCTTACAATAAATTTATTATAAACAATATATGGCTCAAATGCTAACAAACATTTATATAACCCAAATAGTTCTTTTCTATTTATTTCCCATTTTAATTGTGGTTCCGTGTATGATCCCGAATAATATCTACAATGATGTTCAATTTCTTCATTATCATATCTATATTTGAGAATTCCTCCATAACTGTGATCACTAGAATCAGTTTCTACTATGTATGTGAATTGCCTTTTTTCATTTGGAAAATATAGTTTTGGTAGTTTTTTACACAAATTTTTAATCTTTTTTATATGCATTTTATCTTTTTCGTCAAAATAGTATTCTACATCTTTCTTTAATTTTTTCTGCAGTGGTTTTAAGTTTTCTGCTAATTTAGGGATATATTCTCTTATTTGGTTAACTAATCCTAAAAATGATTGTAGCTTCTTTTTTGTGTCAAGTGTCTCATTTAAATTAATTATTTTTTGTACTATATGCGTTTGCATTTTTATTCCATTTTTATCTATTTGTATACCTAAGAATTCTATTTGATTTTTCATTATTTCTGCCTTCTTTTTACTTAAACTAATTCCTGATATTTCTATGATGTGTATAAATTTTTCTAATAATTTTATATGTTCTTCCTCTGTCCTAGAATATAATAGTATATCATCTATATATATTATGCAATTTTCTAATTGGTTGAAGTAACTGTCCATAAAATGTTGGTATCTACCTGGTGCGTTTTTATATCCAAAGGGTAATACATTCCATTCGTAAAATCCTTGTGGTACCGTAAATGCTGTTAGTTGCTTAGATTCATCTTCTAATTTTAAATGGTAAAATCCTGATTTGCAGTCAAATTTACTAAAATAGTTATATCCTTGTATTTGTCTGATTTTTAGTATTTTATTTGGTATTGGATAATTATATGTTTTTGTTTTTGCATTTAAATTTCTATAATCTATAACCATTCTGCTTTTTCCTCGTTTTTGTTCACTATGTTTATTCACTATAAATGCTGGACTAGTATGTTTGCTGTTACTTTCTTGTATGTATTTATTGTCCAATAATTCTTGTATATGCATTTTAAATTCTGTTAGGTCCGTAAAATTATATTTTAAAGGTTTTTGCATTATTATACTATTTTCATCTATTAGTTCAATTTTTATTTTTGTTTTATGTTTTTCCCATCCTTGTAAGGGATTATCATTATATAGTAGTTCTAATTTATCTTGGAGTAGTTTTATCTTATTTATAGAAAATATGATTATTTCTATTTTATGGTTCTTGGTGTTATATTTTCTAGTTTTTGGGTAATTTTCTCACTTCCTTTGATCCATGGTGTTGTTTTTCTTAGTTTATTATTTACTCTTTTTGCTCCTACTCTTTGTCCACATGGGGTAGTAAACCACCAATGTGTTTTTGTTATAGTATGTGGAAATAATTTATCTAAGAATGGCATTCCTAGCAATATATCTTTATTTGTAAATTCATAACTATATATTTCTCCTATGGTTAGTATTTTATCCCATATTTGTATTTTTAGATTCCTTGCTTTGTGTGTTATCATACTTCCTTCATTGTTAAATCCTGTACTACTAAGGGTGTTTTCAATTCTTCCCATTTATCTTCTGGTAGACAATTATGTTTACACATGTTAGCTTCTGCTCCTGTATCCATCATAGGTGTATAATATCTATTATAGTATCCTTCTACTATTATCTTGGCAAGTATATATATTTTTGTCATTTATTATGTTAACTTATTATTTTATCAAATTAAGGTTCTTTTGATTACTACCTTTTTATTTTCATAACTTATTGTTAATTGCTTATCTTCTAGGTTATATGGTTTTACTTTTTCTAACCACTTTGCTCCTAGCGTGATATTTTTATCTCCTTGATATATTTTGAAATTTATTAATATTGGTATTCCTCCAATAATTAATTCTTTTTCGGTTGTTTCCTCAATTTTTCTTAATGCTTTTGGTAATTTCGAACTTTGTTGTTCATTCGTTATTATTTCTTTTTCTGGTATTAATTCTCTTGCAATATAATTTTCTTCTTGTCCTGTATTTATTAATATTAAATATTTCCTTTGATCCATTAATCCTGTTATGTAGTAATGATATGGTTTTATTTCTTCTATTAATTTTGGTGGAGTTACATAACTTATCCTTCTTGATGTACTCATTCTTGATGATGTTTCTGGTATTTCATTACCTGTTCGTTTTGACGTTTTTATTCTTTCCTTTACTATTTCTAAGTCTTCTTCGATGTCCATTTCTGCATAACTATAATCATTATTATCTATAACTGATACTATTCTTTCAAACGGTTTTTCTATTTTAATTCTATTTATTTTATTTCTAGCTGTTATTTTATGTTTTGTTGTAAGGATGTATAAGTTTTTACATCTTGCCGTAAATATCTTACTTCCTGGTGCTAGTTCTATTCTCGACATTTTCCAGTATAAAACTAATGATCTATCTATATTTTTATCATCTATTGCTACTGAATAATTTGCACTTATTATGAATTTAAATTTTTGGTATATTAGATTACCTTTTACTGCACTTATTACACTTTTTTCTATAGGTTGTATAATTCTATCATCCGCTAAGTATATTTCTTTAGGGGTATCTATTCCTTCTCTAAAACATGCTTTTATTAGTATTTCTGTTCCTCCTAAATGTACGTATTTTATTGGATTTTTTGCTTTTATATCTTGTATTTCTTTATTTAGTACTTTTTTATTTAAGATTGGTATTCTAGCTTTACCTTTAATGTATTTACAATCTATTATATGTTCTCTTTGGCTTATTACATAATATTCTTCTTTTTGTCTTTTAAACCTACCATTTTTGGAGTCCCTGTGCGCGGTATGTGTGTGGAAGTATTTTTATTCATTATTTTTAATTGGGTCTATATCTGAATATATATCTGATTCGTATGGCCAAAAATCTTCTGTAGAATTAATAATTTTATCAAGTATAATTTGTTGTAAATCTCTGTTAAGATTAACTGTTTTAATGATAGTGATTAATATTTTATCTTTAAAGAATGTTTGGTATTTTGAGGGGTTACTTATTATTTTTAAGTCGTGGGTAGATTCATCCATTTTTGTAGTTGAGTCCATTATTTACTGTTATTTTTATTTTTATGTGAGAAAGTTGCTTCATATAATTGTTTTTCTTTTATATGTGATTTTTGAAGGTTTATTATATTATTTTTCATATATTTTAAAAATTCAGTATCTCTTGTTTCTAAATAAATATCTAAATTTTGTCTTATTAGGTATATTTGGAAATCTATTAGTTCTTTGGTGTGTCTCCATTTTTCAAATGATTCTGTATTCATATTTTGATTAAATGCTTTTATTGATCCGAATATAAATCTAGTTCGTATAAATCTAAATCGTCTATGTCATCTGGTATAATTAGTTCTATCCATTTTTGTTCCATTATTTCTGTTATCTCAAAAGTAACTAAAATATTGTAGATTTTTCTCCTAATATCGTTATTAAGTTGTTTAAGGATATCATGTTTTAGTACTGTTATAAAGAACATCTTAAGAAAGCTTGCCATGGCTAAATATTGCTGAGAGTAGTTAAGCCCAGACTATGCCATCCTAAGGTCGAAACCGGTAGGCAAGGAGGCCGTTTAGGGGAGTAGACAGAGTTGAGGCGCTGTTAGGGTAAACGATTGAAGCAAGAAAAGCATGGTAGTGGCTAGAAAAGATTGTTCAAAATAACTTATTAAAAGATGATGAACTTTATGATAAACAGAGAGATTAGAGGGAATATGTTTAGTAAAAAACATGACAAGAATAAATACCGATTTAATGAGCAATAATACGTGCGTAATAGATGATAATAATAATTATAAAATACTCATATTATATATCCTTAAACAACTTAATAACGATATTAGGAGAAAAATCTACGATATTTTAGTTACCTTTGAGATAATAGAAATAATGGAACAAAGATGGACAGAACTAATTATACCAGATGATATAGATAACTTAGATTTATACGAACTAGATTTATATTCGGATCAATAAAAGCATTTAATCAAAATATGAATACAGAATCATTTGAAAAATGGAGACATACCAAAGAACTAATAGATTTCCAAATATACCTAATAAGACAAAATTTAGATATTTATTTAGAAACAGGAGATACTAAATTTTTAAAATATATGAAAAATAATATAATAAACCTTCAAAAATCACATATAAGAGAAAAACAATTATATGAAGCAACTTTCTCATAAAAATAAAAATAACAGCAAATAATGGACTCAACTACAAAAATGGATGAATCTACCCACAACCTAAAAATAATAAGTAACCCCTCAAAATATCAAATATTCTTTAAAGATAAAATATTAATCACTATCATTAAAACAGTTAATCTTAACAGAGATTTACAACAAATTATACTTGATAAAATCATTAATTCTACAGAAGATTTTTGGCCATACGAATCAGATATATATTCAGATATAGACCTAATTAAAAATAATGAATAAAAATACTTCCGCACACATACCGCAAAATTATATTGCAAGAGAATTAATAACAGAAAAAGAAATAATAACAAATGAACAACATAATTCGGAATTACCAAAAGCATTAAGAAAAATTGAAGAAACAACCGAAAAAGAATTAATTATTGGAGGATTACCAATATTAATAAATTTTAAAATATATCAAGGAGATAAAAATATCACGCTAGGAGCAAAGTGGTTAGAAAAAGTTAAACCATATAACCTAGAAGATAAGAAATTAACAATAAGTTATGAAAATAAAAAGGTAGTAATCAAAAGAACCTTAATATGATAAAATAATAAATTAACATAATAAATGACAAAAATATATATACTTGCCAAAATAATAGTAGAAGGATACTATAATAGATATTATACACCTATGATGGATACAGGAGCAGAAACTAACATGTGTAAACATAATTGTCTACCAGAAGATAAATGGGAAGAATTGAAAACACCCTTAGTAGTAACAGGATTTAACAATGAAGGAAGTATGATAACACATAAAGCAAGGAATCTAAAAATACAAATATGGGATAAAATACTAACCATAGGAGAAATATATAGTTATGAATTTACAAATAAAGATATATTGCTAGGAATGCCATTCTTAGATAAATTATTCCCACATACTATAACAAAGACACATTGGTGGTTTACTACCCCATGTGGACAAAGAGTAGGAGCAAAAAGAGTAAATAATAAATTAAGAAAAACAACACCATGGATCAAAGGAAGTGAGAAAATTACCCAAAAACTAGAAAATATAACACCAAGCAACCATAAAATAGAAATAATCATATTTTCTATAAATAAGATAAAACTACTCCAAGATAAATTAGAACTACTATATAATGATAATCCCTTACAAGGATGGGAAAAACATAAAACAAAAATAAAAATTGAACTAATAGATGAAAATAGTATAATAATGCAAAAACCTTTAAAATATAATTTTACGGACCTAACAGAATTTAAAATGCATATACAAGAATTATTAGACAATAAATATATACAAGAAAGTAACAGCAAACACACTAGTCCAGCATTTATAGTAAATAAACATAGTGAACAAAAACGAGGAAAAAGCAGAATGGTTATAGATTATAGAAATTTAAATGCAAAAACAAAAACATATAATTATCCAATACCAAATAAAATACTAAAAATCAGACAAATACAAGGATATAACTATTTTAGTAAATTTGACTGCAAATCAGGATTTTACCATTTAAAATTAGAAGATGAATCTAAGCAACTAACAGCATTTACGGTACCACAAGGATTTTACGAATGGAATGTATTACCCTTTGGATATAAAAACGCACCAGGTAGATACCAATATTTTATGGACAGCTACTTCAACCAATTAGAAAATTGCATAATATATATAGATGATATACTATTATATTCTAGGACAGAGGAAGAACATATAAAATTATTAGAAAAATTTATACACATCATAGAAATATCAGGAATTAGTTTAAGTAAAAAGAAGGCAAAAATAATGAAAAATCAAATAGAATTTTTAGGTATACAAATAGATAAAAATGGAATAAAAATGCAAACGCATATAGTACAAAAAATAATTAATTTAAATGAGACACTTGACACAAAAAAGAAGCTACAATCATTTTTAGGATTAGTTAACCAAGTAAGAGAATATATCCCTAAATTAGCAGAAAACTTAAAACCACTGCAGAAAAAATTAAAGAAAGATGTAGAATACCATTTTGACGAAAAAGATAAAATGCATATAAAAAAGATTAAAAATTTATGTAAAGAACTACCAAAACTATATTTTCCAAATGAAAAAAGGCAATTCACATACATAGTAGAAACTGATTCTAGTGATCACAGTTATGGAGGAATTCTCAAATATAGATATGATAATGAAGAAATTGAACATCATTGTAGATATTATTCAGGATCATACACGGAACCACAATTAAAATGGGAAATAAATAGAAAAGAACTATTTGGGTTATATAAATGTTTGTTAGCATTTGAGCCATATATTGTTTATAATAAATTTATTGTAAGAACAGATAATACACAAGTAAAGTGGTGGATAACGCGAAAAATACCAGACTCGTGACAACAAAGGAAATAAGAAGGCTTGTATTAAATATACAAAATTTTACATTTACAATTGAGGTAATAAGGACTGACAAAAATGTTATTGCAGACTACCTATCAAGACAAAGGTACCCAAACTGAGCCAGAAGATAATACAATGAATAAGATACTCGAAGCCATTACTACACTTTGTATTAAAGTGGATAGTATGGATGAAGAGATAAAAAAGCTAAAGACTAATGAAGTTAATCTGAAGTCTAAGGCTAAAGATAGCAGTCCCCAGGAAGACTATAAACATCCGGAGCTAGAAGGAGACGTTGGGAAACTCCGAAAAACCCAAAACAATTTATTTGCTAATAATGCAGGTACAAGTGCAGGTACAAGCGGACAACCTACAAAACCACAATACAAAAATACCAATTTAAATACAATGTTCACAAACCCATTTACCAAAAAATACAAAGACCAGTTATGGCACCACCCCAAATAAATACATACGCAGCAAGTTTACACCAAGAGAAAAAGATATACAACCATTTGTCCCAAAGCTACATACAAAACATATATAGAATCCAGACATATTTAAACCTAAACCCAAGATCAGTTACAACTACAGACCCAACCCAAGACTACATAACCCAAAAATTACAAGGATATAACAGACTTATCGCACAGCCAAAGACAAGTTCGAACCTAGTCAAAACATGTTACCATTATGGACTACTTAGTACAGTATATACATATGACGGAGAAGAGCTACAAGGAATACCAGAGATACACCAAGCATTTCTAACCTACAAAAGAGTTACGAAAGGATATTTATTCTATGTGAAATTTTATACAGCACCAGCAGAGATATTATATGACGAGATAAAACCAGTGATCCAAGTTGTAAAGCTAGGATTGACAAAAAACATGATATTACCAGACGATATAATAACACAACCAGAAATACCTATGATCGAAATACCCAATTTCTATGCAAACAAACGAATTATTGGAATTTCAACTATTATTCAAGAGCTAGCAGATAATAAATGGAAACGCAATATGGAGCTACTACGCCAGAGACCAATTAATGATTTATTCAAATTCAAGAAGTATAAGAGAAGCATATATGGAAGAAGTCCAGCAATGGATATTATCATTACTTAGACCAGAAGAAAAACTGACGACAAGAGCATTGAAGAACGAATTTAGTTCTCAAAATCTATTAACAAGATACTGCAAGATAATTAGTCATAAATATCCAGATCATCGTTGTTCAAAATGCAATGGAGGAGATATGACAGAGATACCAGATGTACAGCTGGAATGAAGATATGTGGAAAAGAGAAAAAGACGACAAAAAAGAAAATAGTGAAGGCACAGATATGTGAAAGGAGGAAAATAAGTCAAAGGAAAATAATGGAATGGGAAATAATGGAATACCACGTTTTGGTCTACCATAGATAGGATTAGGTAAATGTCATTTTCAATGTCACTATCAGTTATTTAAAGTTTTTGTACCATATTGTAAAAAGCCATAAAATAAGGGACAGATGTAAAAATAGGAATAGTATAATTTTTGTTTTATTATAAAAAGTCGTAAAGTAAATAGTAAGAGTCATTCATGAACAGTAAAGGTCGTTCATGAAAGGTCATTTGTGAATAGTAAGAGTCATTTGTAAATAGTAAGAGTCGTTTTTTCCTTCTATATAAGGAGGTAAGAGGATGAAGGGAAGGGGCATCAAGAATCATCAGAACATCATCGAGCATCAGAAAAAATCAAAGAAAATCCCTCACCCCTCAATCCTCACTTGTAAACCTTCCATATACATAAATAAAATATATCTTTTAAGTAAGCTATGGAGCATCTAGACGAGCTAAAAAATCAGGTATACTTATTCATAGTCATGTATAGCTAAACTTTTATATTCCTTATAATCTCTTTTATATCATAATTGTTTATCATGTTTTAGTACTGTTATAAAGAACATCTTAAGAAGGCTTGCCATGGCTAAATATTGCTGAGAGTAGTTAAGCCCAGACTATGCCATCCTAAGGTCGAAACCGGTAGGCAAGGAGGCCGTTTAGGGGAGTAGACAGAGTTGAGGCGCTGTTAGGGTAAACGATTGAAGCAAGAAAAGCATGGTAGTGGCTAGAAGAGATTGTTCAAAATAACTTATTAAAAGATGATGAACTTTATGATAAACAAAGAGATTAGAGTGAATATGTTTAGTAAAAAACATGACAAGAATAAATATCGATTTAATGAGCAATAATACGTACCTAATAAATGATGATAATAATTATAAAATACTCATATTATATAACGATATTAGGAGAAAAATCTACGATATTTTAGTTACTTTTGAGATAATAGAAATAATGGAACAAAGATGGATAGAACTAATTATACCAGATAACATAGATTTATACGAACTAGATTTATATTCGGATCAATAAAAGCATTTAATCAAAATATGAATACAGAATCATTTGAAAAATGGAGACACACCAAAGAACTAATAGATTTCCAAATATACCTAATAAAACAAAATTAGATATTTATTTAGAAACAGGAGATACTAAATTTTTAAAATATATGAAAAATAATATAATAAACCTTCAAAAATCACATATAAGAGAAAAACAATTATATGAAACAACTTTCACATAAAAATAAAAATAACAGTAAATAATGGACTCAACTACAAAAATGGATGAATCTACCCACGACTTAAAAATAATAAGTAACCCCTCAAAATACCAAATATTCTTTAAAGATAAAATATTAATCACTATCATGAAAACAGTTAATCTTAACAGAGATTTACAACAAATTATACTTGATAAAATTATTAATTCTACAGAAGATTTTTGGCCATACGAATCAAATATATATTCAGATATAGACTCAATTAAAAATAATGAATAAAAACACTTCCGCACACATACCGCGCACTGGCACTCCAAAAAAGAACTCGGAATAGCTTGTCAAAAATCATTTGCCCCAATTGATTGTGAGACTAATGAAAGAAGTGTTGTGGCATGATGCCTTGTAAGGTAAGGCTTTACCTTGATTCTTGTGCACAAGTGTCATCTAGAACTTGCCCTGAATGTGATTCAAGGCAAAATTCTACGTGTGGCTGGGCTTGAAAGATGACTTTAGGCCCATTTTGACAACCACTTCACCCAAATGACTTCCCACGACATCAAATCCTAGTGAACCCCTTTTGAGCTTATGACCGTTCTTTGACACCTTGTAACACCTTTACCTTTTTGGAACCTCTATTTTGGCATGCATCCGCCCTAATTTCTTGAAAATGATATGAAGACTAAAAGCTTAAGTTTGGGAGGAAACGAAATACAACATAGGCAAATGCCTAAGTTTGGGGGTGCATATGATCAAATGAGGAGAAGAAAAGAAGTGCACTTCAAGTGCAAGGTAGCACCTTAATTTCGAATTGAAAATTGCTCCAAAAGTTCAATCCAATGAGCAAATTGAAAAGCAAAAATAGGTGCTACCAAGTGAATGTGGTATAAGGAGTTGGAATGATCATGAGTTAAAAGGAGAAATCTTGGGTTGTGTGAGGGAGGAATAAAGTGAAGTTGAAATTGAAAAATTTAAGCGGTGTTCGAAATGAGAACAAAGAGCATTAGGGAGGTGTAGTCACTTGATCCAAATGATATCCTCACCTTGACCCTAGCCAACATTGTAACTCGCAAGTCCTTGGAGATTCCGAGCTTAGCTACCCTACATTAGTGGCGATATACATGAAGGGCAAGACTATGGTTCAACGCGTATGTACTTGAACTTACTTAAGAGAGTGAGAGTCTTCTTGGTTCTCCTATAATCTCGTGTTTTGTGAATTGAATAATTGTGAGTGGGATTCTCTCTTGTGGTGAGTAGCATCATGCACTCGAATTGAAACATAGAGTCTCTATTTCAATTGAGGGGAATGAATGGGACAAGTCATGTGGCGAATCTCGAGGCAAACCTTGACGCTCCTGCCAATGACTTGAGAAGCTTAAATGTCTTTGTTTTGAATGGCAAAAATTCCCTTGATTTTGAATGAGAAATGATGTCCTTTTGAAAAAGGTTTTGAAATGATCAATTGCCTTGAGTTTGTTGTAGTCCAAATTGAGATAAGCATAGTTGTTTGAGTCTTTTGTTTATTCTTTTTCTTAATTTTTAGTGTAGAGTAGTCTTTTGTGCCTTAATTGAGCCTAGAGCATAATTCATTCCTTGTCTTGTAAGTATCTTGCTTGAGGACAAGCAATAGTTCAAGTTTGGGGGTTTGATAAGTCGGTAATCTACCAACTTATTGAGCCTATGTTCATGAATTATTGCTATATTTTGAATAGATTTAGAGGTTCTTATAGACTTTATTGATGTCTATGCAGGTACTTTTGATAGATGATGATAAACAAGGAAATGGACCCAAAAAAAGCTCAAATAGAGTGAAGTGTGAACTGTTTAGAAAAGCTGAAGATTCTGACCGGATATGCGGTGGCCATGCAACACGCACAGGCCGAGGTGTGAAGCGCACCTCCTCCGCAAAAGATCATAAAGTCACTGAAGAGTCTGTCACAAGGTGCGGTCATTTTGCGACGCGCACATCCTGAGGTGAGAACCGCACCCCCTTCGTACGGAACTCCCAATTATAGCTGAAGTCATTGGTTCAACCAGAGGCAGTGTGCGACGCGCACGTCGCAATATGCAAACCACACATCACGCCGCACACCTCCCGAAGGGCATTTTTATCCTAATTTTTAGTGACATTTTGGGAAACTATAAAAGACCTATTCAGGCACAATTGTAAATAACTTTTATCATTCTGAATATTTTAAAGAGTTTTTAGATTAGAGACCAAATTTTTCACCTCCATTAAGAAGAGGGTTTCAATCTAATACTCTTGGTTAACACTTGGGTACTCAAATTGAATCTAGAACTCGAGATTTAGCTCTAATTGAAGGGATTTTGAATTACCCAGCTGGTATCTCCTTCTCTCTCACTATGAGTGGCTAAAATCTCTTGTCTAGGGGTGTATTGATGTTGGGTGCTTAAGAAATAGGTGTGGGTGTTATCTATTCTTGCTTATAATTGCTTAAATGACATGGGTCAAGTAATTTCACCAAGTTTTAATCCTAAAATTTGTGGTTGCAAACATTAATTTACATTACTTGACTATGTGATTGCTTGTGAAAGGATTTCATAGTTGTGGATGTGAAATTACTAGTGGGAACTTGTGATTTTACTCAGATTTGAGGCTAGGAATAGCTCTTATCATCAGATTCTCCCATTTAAAAGTCTAAGCTAGAGATGGTATGACTTCCCCAAGCTAGATTGGTTGTTTATTGATCAAACTAATGATGCTCTATTCGAGATCATCAGATATAAGATTGTTGATCGAGAGATAAGCAAATATTACCCATGACCAATGCTATTCATGTCATTAAGCGAGATTAGGTATGAATTGATAATCACGCTATCCCATAACCAAAGCCCCATCGGATATGCATCCCTAGTCCTCTAGTCGACTTGGTACACCCACTTTAGTTTTATTGCTTTTTTAATTGCATTGCGATTGTAGTGATCACATTCCCAATTCCCCCATCCTTTTACTTGTTGTTTCGAGAAATTACTCTCACCTTGAACTCAATCCATTACAATTGATATATAGCTACCCCAAGTTCCTTGGGTAGACCCCTACACTAGTTGGGTTTATAAATTTTATTTTGCTGCACGATTATCGTGGCCTCCTACTTGGAGAGCATGATTTGAGCGTTTCATTAGTAGAGCCGATAGGTTGTTTGTTAGCGTTTGGGCGGTGATTTATGTTGATCATATCATTTACATGCATATCATAAGAATTTCCTACTACATGTTACTATGGTCTTGGCTTCGGGCATACTGGTACTAATTTTATAAACTTTGCATGGCCCTAGGCGCCCATTTTCGATGGAAATGACTTAGAAATGATTTGGAATTGACTTGTGGATCTTCTTGGGGTAAAAGAGATTTAAATTATGTTTTCTACCACTAGTTTTACCATAAATACTAGAATCGGTAGGGCTGGAATGCTAGTTGAGTTTTCTTACTAATTTGAGATGGCATTAGTCTCGGTTGGACCGAGTACCAGAGATGTTTTACCACTGTTTTAGACCAGGTTATGCCCGGGAACCCTTGGTAGGGTTTTTGAGGCATTTTCCACTATTTTAAACCTGGACAGAGTCTAGACATGCATACTCGAGGTTAAAGTCATCAACTTGAATCCATACTTACTCCGGATGATATTTTCGATATTGAGTTATAGTATGGGGTCTGGGACCTCCATGGACCTTGTCATTCTGAACCTAGGGCTGTGGGATTCATGTGTTGGAGGGAGGCTATACAATAGAGTACAAGTATACAAGCAGTGTCCTTCCATAGAACCTACCTGCTGGGTCTGATCGGCACTGAAGGGGGTACATACAGAGTTACTATTCCACCCTGAGATCATCATGCATCATATCATTCATTGTTTGAGACTTCACCCTTGTTTTCTATTTGTTAAGTGTACGCTCTGGTTGTATGGGCGGCCAGAGGGTTTGGTTTTACTTGTTTGCGTTCCTCGATCGTATAGGCAACCGAGGGACTGTAGGTAGACTCTTGCTACTTTTTCATGGTATTATCCCCTGTTCCGGTTGTATTTACGAGATTTGATATTGCAAGGTTGTTAGATTCTGAATTGAGATTGGTATGGTTACTTTGGTTATTAATTCCTATTTTTTGAGCATGCCTATCTTTAGTCTTCTCCTCCCTTCCCTTAGACTTGAGGTTACTGGTATACCGTCCACTTTTGAAACTTTTTATGTATATATTGTTATTGCAAGGACCAAGGTGCGTCGTTTCCTACTATCACCTATTCCTGTTGTGTATATATTCTACTTGATAGCCTTGCATGTTGTCATGTTGTCTTCCCTTTAGGCTAGTTCCTGTGTGCCTTCTTGTAGATTTCCGTGACTACTTGTTTCTATTTTGTCTGTTATTACGCTTTTATCTTATATGTGCCCAGTCAGCCTATGATACCT
>QJPP01005630.1:0-48903 GCA_003996215.1 Jaltomata sinuosa
CTGAAACTGAAAGAAAAGCTAGGCTACCCATACTCACTGCCTTCCGACTCAAGGCATCCGCTACCACGTTTGCCTTGCCCGGATGATACAGAATAGTGAAGTCATAGTCCTTCAGTAACTCGACCCATCTCCTCTGTCTTGAGTTCAACTCTCGCTGACTCGTGATATACTGAAGGCTACGGTGATCGGTGAAGATATCATAGTGAACTCCATATAGGTAATGCCTCCAAATCTTGAGCGCGAAAACTACCGCCGCCAACTCTAAGTCATGAGTGGGGTAGTTGCGCTCGTGGACCTTCAGCTGCCTCGATGCATATGCTATTACACGACCATGTTGCATCAACACACAACCAAGACCAACCCCAGAAGTATCACAGTACACGGAGAAGCTCTGACCCTCAACCGGCAAAGTCAAAACTGGAGCTGAAGTCAATAAAGCCTTAAGCCTCTGGAAGCTATCCTCGCACTGATCTGACCACTGAAATGGGACATCCTTCCTAGTCAGCATAGTAAAGGGTGCTGCTATGGAAGAAAATCCCTCGACGAACCATCTGTAGTAACCTGCTAACCCAATAAAGCTGCGGACCTCAGTAGCAGTAGTAAGTCTAGGCCAATCACAACCTGCAGAAATCTTTCCCGGGTCAACCCTAGTCCCATCCTTAGACACCACGTGCCCTAGGAATGCAACTGACTCAAGCCAAAACTCGCACTTTGAGAACTTGGCATAAAGCCGATGATCTCTCAACGTCTGGAATATAACCCTCAAGTGTTGCTCATGCTCATCTCTACTACGCGAGTATACCAAGATGTCGTCTATAAAAACTATCACAAATGAGTCCAAATACGGGCCAAGAAACCTGTGCATCAAGTTCATAAAGGCTGCGGGGGCATTAGTCAACCCAAAAGACATCACCAGGAACTCATAATGGCCATAACGTGTCCTGAATGCTGTCTTAGGGATGTCCTCCGCCCTAATCCTTAACTGATGGTAGCCAGACCTCAAATCAATCTTCGAAAACACAACTGAACCCTGAAGCTGGTCAAACAAATCATCAATCCTCGGCATCGGATACCTATTCTTCATTGTCAGCCTATTCAGCTGCCGATAATCAATACACATGCGCATCGACCCATCCTCCTTCTTCACGAAGAGAATAGGAGCACCCCAAGGTGACACACTAGGTCTAATAAACCCCTTAGATAACAGATCCTGGAGCTGCTCCTTAAGCTCCCTCAACTCAGCAGGAGCCATACGGTAAGGAGAAATAGAAATGGGCCTAGTGCCCGGCTCTAGCTCAATAGTGAAATCAATAACTCTCTCAGGTGGAAGGCCTGGCAGGTCGGTAGGAAACACATTGAGCAAGTATCTAACCACAGGAACAGACTCAGGAGAAGTAGGGTCAGCACTAACATCTCGGACATATGCTAGATAAGCTAAACACCCACGGGAAATCAACTTCCTAGCTCAAAGACAAGAGATGATCCCAGATGGTGCATGGCTAACAGAACCCTGCCACACAACTGGGGATACACCGGGCACAGCTATGGTAATGGTCTTGGCATAACAATCCAAAACCACACGGTGAGGGGATAACCAGTCCATGCCCAGTATCACATCAAAATCTAGCATATCAAGAATCATCAAATCATCCCAAGTCTCTGAATTACCAATAGATAGCATACAAGATCTCACAATCCGATCCACTACTAAAGAATCTCCTACTGGGGTTGAAACAGAAATAGGAATAGATAATGGCTCACTAGCCAACCCCAAACAAGGTACAAAGTAGGCAGATACATATGAATAAGTGGATCCAGGATCAAATAAAGCCATAGCCGACTGATGGAACACAGAAATCGTACCTGTAATCACAGCATCTGAGGCCTCTGCCTCTGGTCTCCTAGGGACCACGTAAAACTGACGACGACCTCCACCTGCCCGACCGCCATCCCTACCACCTGCTCTGCCACATGGAGCACCACCTCTACTCTGACGACCACCCCCTCTAGCCGGAGGCTGAACTGCTCGTAAAGGCTCGGCCAACTAAACTGTACCCTGCTGAGGGAAATCTCTGGCAAAATGACCCATCGCGCCACAAGTAAAACAAGCCCCTAACGGCCTACTCAGTCGAGATGAACCAGCAGATCCCGTATGACCACCACGACCTGATGCCCCAGAAACTGTACCCCTCGAAGACTGGCCACTATAGCCCTGATGGCTGCTCTGACCCTGCTCGAACTGGGTACTACCGAAAGTCTGAAGGGAAGCCTGAATCGGTCGGCTGGACTGACCCTGGTACCGCTGTGGCTGATAACTCCGGCTCCACTGGCCAGAATCTCTACCACCATGATGTCGAGGCCTCTTATCTCTGGACCCCTGATCATGTCGCTGTAAGTCCTCCACAGTACGGGCATAGTCTACGATAGCCTGAAATGTTCGACCACCGGCAATCAATATCTCAGATGGCTGTCTGATCTGTGGCCTTAAACCCCATACAAATCTGCGAATCCTATCTGCCTCGGTAGGAATGATCATATCTCCAAACGGTGCTAGCTTATGGAAATGGGTCTCATACTTCGAGACAGTCGTAGACCCCTGCATAAGTTGAGTAAATTGCTCCCTGCGACGCTCACGATCACTCTGAGGTAGGAACTTGGCCATAAAGTCCTTATAAAACTCAGACCAGGTCAAAAGAGGTGACGATGGTGGTCTACAAGCAACATGAGCCCTCCACCATAACTTCGCTGGACCCTCTAACTGATAGGTAGTATAACCAACCCCGTGAGTCTCCAACAAACCCAAATGATGCAATATCTCCTCACATGTAGTAAAAAAGTCATGTGGATCCTGTACAGAAGTACCAGCAAACCTCGGAGGTGCTAACCTCAAAAACCTACCCAACGCCTTCTGCTCTGACTTTGTCATAACTGGGCGAGGAGCAAGAGGCTGTGCAACAGATGGAACCGGAATGACCTCCGCACGGGGAGCCATAGTAGCAGGTTGCGCTCCTGAGCTCTGTGCACCCAGGGCTGCCCCCTGAGCGGATGTCTGCGCTACCTCAGAAGGCCGTTCTCCAATCATACCCAAAAGCTGTAATAGTAATCCCCGAATATCTGGAGATTGAGCTGCGACTGGAGCTGGCACAGAAGTGGGAACTGGAGCTGGTACTGGAGATGGCGCTGGAGCTGGTACTGGAGCTGGTGCTGGAGCTGGTGGTACCTGGTCTTCCCCCTGATCCACATGTCGTTCGGGCTCTATCTCAACACTAGCAGCTCTAGTAGGTGCCGCTGCTCGAGGGCGTCCTCGACCCCTAGCTGAGGTGAGAGGCTCATCTCCGCGTGATGCCGATGATCTCGTACGAACCATCTGCGGAAGGATGAAGTAGAACAAATGATATTTCCAGAAACTTCAAGGGTTCTATGCACGACACAGAAGCAATGAAAGAATCAAATTTCCTAAAATGCCACTGTAGCCTCCCAAATATTGAGTACAGACGTCTCCGCCCCGATCCGCAGGACTCTACAAGACATTGGCTCCTATATCGATGACACCGGTGAACCTAGGGTTGTGATACCAAGTTGTCACGACCCGATTTCTTGGTCATGATGGCACCTACAATTCCCGGTAGGTGAACCAATCCCCATAGCCCAGGACAGTTAGTAATGGGCTACTATCAAACAAATAAGGGAACAAGACGAAGAGAATAGATAACATGGATATATATATATACATATACGGAAACTAAACCAAACCCCAAGACCTGGTATCATAGTATAGAGACGAAACTACATACACGGAGTGCAAACGATCCAGAACAATATATACAGATGTCTCTGAATGGTAATAGAGTACATAAAGCAAAAGATAAACTAAATCTAAGCTCCGATCGACAAGAGCTCACCATCAGTCTGAAGTAGTCCCCAACAGATCTCCAAGCACGAATCACAGCGATCTAACGGCGATGGCCCATGCTAGAATCTGCACCCAAAGATGCAGGGGAGTAGGGTGAGCACCAAATGCGAAGCATAAGCTACCCAGTAGGTATCATAGGCCGACTGGGCACATATAAGATAAAAACGTAGTAACAGACAGAATAGAAGCAAGCAGTCACAGAAATCAACGAAAGGTACACAGGAACTAGCGTAGAGGGAAATCAACAGAACCACATGTGAGGCCAGCAAGCAAAATATATACACCATAGGCACAGGTGAAAGTAAGAAACAACGCACCTGGGGTCCTTGCAATAACAGTGTATACATAATAAGTTTACAAAATGGACGGTATACCGGTAACCTCAAGTGTAAGAAGAGGGAAAGAGTAATGATAGGCATGCTCAGAGACATGAATCAAACTCAACTAATCATATCAATCTCAATCCAGAAACTAATAGTTTAGCAATAACCAATTTCATTCTTAACCATAACAGGGAATAATTCTGTAAGTAAATAGCAAGAGTCTACCTACAGTCCCCCGGCCGCCCATACAACCGAGGAACACAAACAAGTGAAAACAAACCCTCTGGCATCCCATACTACCGGAGCGTACAATCAACAAACAACAAACAATGGTTGAACTTTAAACAATGAATGATATGATGCATGAAGATCTCAAGTTAAATGGTATCTCTGTATGTACCTCCTCCGTTGTCGATCCGGCCCAGCAGGTAGGTTTCATGAAAGGACACTGCCCGTATACCTCTACTCCGCCGTATACCCTTCCTCCGGCATATGCAGCCCGAAGCCCCAGGCCCAGATGGAAAGGTCCATGGGGGTCCCCGACCCCATACTAAAACTCAGTATCACAACATGTCATCCGGAAGCAAGTCTGATTTCAAGATAGAGACCCAGTCTCTAATATGCATGCCCAGACCCTGTCCAGGACTAAAGTAGCAGGAAAATATCTCAAAAAAAAACCCTCCAAGGGTGCCCGGGCATAACCGGGTCTAAACAGTAGAAAGTCATCTCAGGTGCTCGGTCCGACCGAGGCTAAAAATCATCTCAAGTAGCAAGAAAACTCAACTAGCACCCCGGCCATGCCGAGTCTAGCGTTAACCGTAAAACTGGTGTTTTAAAACATAATTTTACTTTCTTTCACCCAGGAATATTCACAAGTTAAATCAAACCATTTCCAAATCATTTTCATTAAAAACAGACCCCCGGGGCCAAGCAAGGTTAGAAAATAGTGCCACTAGGCCCGAAGCCAAAACCATAGTAAAACATGGATAAAACCTCTTTATATGCATGGAAATGGTATGATCACACACAATAGCTGCCCAGCAGCTCACAATCAACCTATCGACCCTGCACAGGCCCACAGCTACTCAGCAAGCATAACCAGCCTAGAAGGATAATTCTATGCCCGGGACTCGCGGACATTCCCAAAAATCCCACCTTCTATGTTCCAGAGTCAACAAGGCCTCGCAGGACCACAAGGGTAAATAAAATATACCGGCAAATACTACAAACAACGGAGGAACAAAAATAGGCGGTTATGAATAAAGCGGTCAAGGTCTGTGGTACCAACCTAATAAACCAACCCAAAGATGCCCATTAATACAATTTTATCCTATATATGCGGAGTCTAGGGAAAATAAACCATAACCTACCTGTCGTCCGATGACAAGCTTGAACCTTTCCGAAAAAGAGCACACTTTGCAATTGACGAAGAGGTACGCGTGTATATATAAATGAGGATTTCAATCCTGCGAAGTCTTGCACCAAATTATCATCACCATTCCTTGATAAAAGTATTTGTTACTACACTTTCTTAATATCCTTCACAATATATATACAGCAATATAAGTTAGGTAGATATGTCATAATTGGAATGACACCACTGTAGTTAGTGGATTGTTGGCCACTCCCTCCACCTCCACGTGGAGTGGAGGTGGCAGTAGTAAGAAAATGTTTTTATCCCGTTATGTATATACTCGGGTATTATATAAGCTCGTGATAAAATATATATAACTTTTTAAATATACCATAATTCATAGAAAATTATTTCAAACAAAACCTACTATATTATAATAATAAATTTTAACATAACTAAATTTACTATCTCCGTTAAAATATTACAATGTACAAAAACCTAATAAAATAAATACATATACCATTATATCGTAACAAAAATATTTTTCATAAACCTTTAAAATATTTTTAAAAGGTAATAATAATATAACTTTTTACCAAATTCAACTTTCAAATAAAATATTTTCAAATACACGCGATGTTAATAAATTCTCAAACTTAGGCTCGCAATTCACCAACGCACGATTTTGATACTCAAGAACTCTCTTGGAATCCTCCCTTATGTTTTTCACTGTTTCAGAACTGAAATGGCATTTTAAAACGTGAAGTTGAGGCTTTAAATCGATTTTGACCCGACCCGGTTCGCGACCCGGTTCGCAACTCGGTTTCTGCCGGACAGTCCGCGGTAAAACAGTCATAACTTTTTACTCCAAGATCAGTTGGACGTGAGGTTTTGTGCGTTGGAAACTAGACTCGTAGACCTTCAATTTGGTATTTCGGGGGACTTCTAACTCTTTATATATTGATAGAAAATCTCTGAGACATTTTACCCAAAGTTCAGAAAAATTATTAAAGAAACTTATGATAACTTTTGCCGACTTGCTTGAATTCAAAACTTATCATACGACCAAACAAATGGCCCCGGCACCGAAATACCGGTCCCGACAAGCCTTAAATAACTTGGGGCAGCTACAAACAAGCTCTAACGGTACAAGGAAACCGTATACGTGGAAATAACCGGAAGGGTCATTACAATTAGTGGCAGCCTCCTCTTTAAGCATTTAATGCACTCCTCCACTCCCTCCACGTACCACCTAACTTCTTCTCCATTTTGTATATATTCGGGTATTGCATAAATTTGTGATAAAATAAATATATTTTTTTAAATATACCATAACTAATAGAAAAACATTTCCAATAAAACCTGCTATATTATAATAATAATTTTCAACATAACTAAATTTACTATCTCCGTTAAAATATTATAATGTATAAAAACCTTATAAAATAAATACATATACAATTACATCGTAACAAATGTATTTTTCATAGGCCTTTAAAATATTTTAAAAAGGTAATAATAAAAAAAATATCTTTTTACCGCATTCAACTTTAAAATAAAATAATATTTTCAAATACGCACAATTTTGATACTCAGCTTCTAAGACAGGGAATTGATCATAAAGACCAATCGAACGGCCAGGGCACCGAACCACCGGTCCCAACAAGTCATAAACAACTCGGGGCCGCTACAGGAGAGCTCTAACAGACAAGGAAAACGTATACGCGGAAATGACCGGAAGAGTCATTACAGTTATATACTTAGGTTTTTCTTTTCTTTTGAATCATATTTAGATACGTTATACTGAAATTTGACATAAGAGTATTATGTTAACTTTTTTGTTTTCAATTTTGAACTTATGTTATATTTTCTGTTCTAATTTCTTTGTTTTACTAGTATTGACTTGATATTTCACATTGCAAGTCATTCATTTTATAGTTAGAATTGATAGATTTTCTTTTTGTCAAATGTTTTAATAATTATATGACATTATATTTATAATATTAATTTTTTTGTTAAACATACATTTCATGATGTTCTTAAAAATCATATACTTTAAGTTTATATGATTAATTTAATTAAAATATACTAATTTGAAAAATGTAAATCAATTATTTTTTATAATACTAGTTAACAATACATGTTTATTAATTAATATATTTCAAAAGACAATATATATATATCTTAAATATTTAATTTAATATCATTTATAAAGGCCCTTATTTTTTTAGTATAAATTTTTAATTTTTAATAATTAGCTTTTATTTAAAATTTTAATATAACCATGTGATTACGTTTATGCAACCAAGTAGTACACTTGTAGTTACACTGTAATTACATTGTGGCAACCAAATAGGTCATTGTAATTACTAGGCTGTGTAATTACTAGGCTGGTAATTACTACCTTAGTAATTACACCAATTCCAATTACCATGTGGCTTTCCAAACAGACCCTTAAAGTTCCCAAATCAGCCAATGAAATTGGAAAAAACTATCCCCGCAATATGGTGTGCGGTCCGCACACGGAGGGAACAACTTAATCTCAGCTTCAGTTTACTGGTTAGGCATGTGTGGAGGTGTGTGAGGCTGCACACTGGCTTGTGCATTCTACACACCCAAAAATCTTTATCCAGTGTTAGACTCTTCTTCTCCCTTTCTTGTGCACTCTGCATAGGGTCTTATGGGACCGCACAGGGCCTTGTGTTGCTAGCACACCATTTAAACTCATCTATTTTCCTTCTTCACTCTTTGGTATAATTCCCACCCTTATTTCTTGGCCTCTTTTGGATCTAAATCCCTGATTATCATCTTATATCGTGAATGTTTGCACATATAAGGATTATCACATAAACATCATTTAAAAGTATGAGAATTAAGGCAATAATTTATTCTAATGAACTTAACAAGTTGGTGAAATACCAACTTATCAGTGCCTCATTAGTCTCCATATTCATGTATCCTTTCACTTGATATTGTCTACTAAATATTTAGCTACAGTATCACCTTATACAGTCCTTACCTTACATTTGAGAAGTGACAGGTCTTCATTTGGCATGCAGATATGCGCCCATTTGAAATTTCGAAATGTTCTCACTTGAATCTGCCATAATTTTATTGGTTAAATTATTGTGTCATACAAGTTTGATGTTACATTTGTTTTCTATGTCACTTTTACTGCCTTAAGTGCATATTCACATGTCTTCTACTACTGTTTCATTGTTCAAAAGCTCAATAATGATTATGACCACCAAAATAACAATCTCAAAGATAAAAGAAACTATGTGAAGCAATTTGTAGATTTATGGGTGGTAACCCAGGGGAAAAATCCTAGCATAAGTCGATCCCAAATTGTATATTTATGGGTAGTAGCCAAGGGACCAATGCGTTGTATGGGTTGATCCTATAGAAAGAATTCATCCTAAGGGGCAGAGCCTAGCATGGGTATTGCTTGATGATTTATATTACGAGGGCAGCATCCTAATGGCTAAATTTCCTCGCATGGGTCTCATCTTCTACCACTGATCATTTGGTCAGATGTATTTAATTCCTTATGAGGCATATGAAGCAAAAAAGAGCAAAGAAAAGAATGTAAATGTACAGGATTCCATAGGTGCAACCAAAGGTGGTCTAGTATTATTATCTACAGATTTGTCAATAGTAAATGATGTGAAGCATAATATCCCAAATGTATATAGTATCACTTCACCACATGATAATGAACAATCATAAGACACTTGAAAAATGATTATAGATTGTAAGTGCATAACTTAGAGTTTCATAAGATGCTTCTCAGCAAAAGTATATCTCAGTTTAGAACATTATTGATTCTTTCTCTTGTGCTATCTATTTGTTACTTGGTATTCTGTCTGCTTTGCCTACCAGTAAATGTTGTATATTTACTGACATCCCTATGATTGGGGTTTATGCATCTCTACAAATGCAGGACAGGTACACAACACAGCAGGGATCCTCATTAAGCATTTTTTGTATATTCAGCAGAGCATTTGGTGAGCTCCACTCTTATCTGGAGCTAGTATGTGTCTAGTACTCTTTTGGTTATACATATAATTATAGTTTAGGTATGTTGGGGCCCTATCCTAACAATTTGATAGTTCTATAGTCATAGATTCTATTAGAGGGTTTACACACATTGTAAAGTTGTCATATTTTTATTTCTCATTTGTATCGGTGTGGCTAGTTGACTGTGTTGTATATATAATTTATTTTTAGAAATTCTATTTGCATAGTGATTCATCATATCACCTTAGGTCATTTGTATAGCATGTGTTTATATGGTACTTATCCGTCTCCCCCAATATTGGGGCATGACAAAATTTTGTATCAGAGCACTATGTTTAAGTATCCCACGGAGTCTATGAAGTCATGTCTAGTAGAGCCTAACTTATGATTCTGTTGCGAGTCACACTTATAATTAGGGTAGTGTATATAAACCCTTGTTCTTTCACTACACCACTTGTTCTTCCATTTCTAGTAACAATAGCCATAACAGAAGCGTCATTTTTAAGATTGGTTGTGGTGTCACTAGGAAGCATCCCCTTCAACCTCGGGTTCATTTGAGTTGATAGATGATTCATTTGAGCCTTAAGATGCTTGATTGAGGCCAAATGAGATCTCACGATTTGATGAAGTATTGAAACTTCACTTTTAAGCTCACTAACCCTGGTATTTGTTGTCTCTACTTTCTTTAAAACCAAGGACAACATGCCCTCTATCTTGAGTGACCGGGATTGCTTGTGGTGGGTTGATATAAGGTATCCGACTTATTTAGAGGTACGTATGGATTGGAACTCCAATGATTGTATATATCACCATCTTTGTCATGGTCCCTCCAGTTTCCATCTCTTTCCTTGTCCTTTATCCAACCTTGATTCTCATCCCTTGGCGATAATACCTGGGATGAGAACCTGCCGACAAGTAATAAATTGTACCATCCACGATGGTCATAAGCTCGTCATCACTAGGCTTAATCTCCGATGTACTCACAATATTCACGGTCTTAGGACTTCTTGACCCCATCACATGTTTGGCCAATAAGTCAATTTGCATCATCACTTGGCCATCCTCTCATCCCTCTCTTTATCCTTTCTCCGCATCTCATTTGTGAAAATAGATGAGGCCACTCCCATAGTAGGAACATCAGTCTCCCTCGTGTGCCTAGCTTGGTTAGTCTTGGTCATTCTCTCTAGAAGGGCCGAGGCCACATACTTGTTCATTGAGTTCAAAGCCCTATAAAATCTTTGTAGCAAGACATCATCTGGCAAATCGTGGTTAGGACACAACACGAGTTTCTTTTAAAACCTCAACCATGCCTCGTGCAAAGGATCATCGAGGAGTTGGAAAAAGTTGGTAATATCATCCCTCAGTTGCATCATCCTTGAGGGAGGGAAAAATCAAACCATCAAGGCCTCTACCAATTCAGCCCATGATGTGATTGACCCATCCGGTAGTTCCTCCAACCAAGAAGTGGCTTCCCCCATTAGAGAGAAGGGAAATAGGTGAAGCCTAATAAATTCTTGGGGGATGTTTTGGAAGATGAAAGGTTGGCATATCTCCATGAAGTTCCAAATGTGCCTATTTGCATCTTCGTGTGCTGCTTCTCCAAACATCCCTTTCATTTGTATGAGATTGAGCATAGTGCTAGTGATGCGGAACATCGCATTTCCAACCGTGAGAGGTAGGCAGATTGAACCTACCCCTCCTTGAATTATGGGTTCATTGGCTCCGTCTATGAATCCGTCTATAGTTTTGTTGTCACCCACTTCACTCATGGGCTGCCTACTCAACAAACCAAAGAAACAAACCAAATAGAAAAGAACAAACACTCTACAAAGTGATTTCAATTCACAATCAAATAGCTACTCATAATCCATTCCCTAGCAACAGCGCCATTTTTTATAACGCTCAAATGACACTCTACATTACGGAGGTGATGACGATCGTTAAGCAAAACAAAATTTATATTACCCGATGGGAGTCGGGGTCGATCACACAGGGAATGGTAGCTTAGCCAATGATATTGTAGAAAGGACCTCACAATAAGAGTAGATTTCCCAAACAACAAATAATGTAAAAAGGGGGGAATCGAGGAATTTGGAAATCTATCACAATTCGCAATTCAAGATATAACAATAAAATAAATGCAAGGTATAAAGAAGAGAGAGGAAGAC
The DNA here is from genome assembly GCA_003996215.1 of Jaltomata sinuosa. Taxonomy (NCBI): domain Eukaryota; kingdom Viridiplantae; phylum Streptophyta; class Magnoliopsida; order Solanales; family Solanaceae; genus Jaltomata; species Jaltomata sinuosa. The sequence continues at coordinate 11,779 of QJPP01005630.1, forward strand.
TAGGGATGTGTTTCCGATAGGACTCAAACATGGGTCAAGGCACTTGCTCAATTGCATAAATTCTCACTAAACGACATAGGTAACATTGGTTTTAGGCATGAATGTTAATCTTTTGATCTCACAATCATTTACCCAATGGTCTTTGTTCAAGCACCATGGTTTTACCATTAACCGACCAATATAGGCTTGGGGAGGTCACACTATCTCTAGGTTAGACCCTTAAATAGGTGTTTTCAGTGAATTGAGATATTTCTAGCCTCAATCTAGGTGGAATCCCAAGTACCCACTAGCAATTTCACATCCAAAATTATAAACCCCTTTCTCAAGCATGAATATAATCAAGTAATTTAAATAAATGTTTGCAACCACTAATTTTAGAGTTAACATATGGTGAAATCATTGTACCCATGTAATATTAGCAATTATAAACACAAATAAGCAAGACCCATACCCTTTAATCAAGTACCCATCATCAACACATCCCTAGAGAAGGAAACTTAGCCACTCATGCTAAAGGAAGAAGAAAGTATACCCATAGGGAAATTCAAATTTCATTTCAATAAATGTAGCAAAAATCCAATATTCAAGCTCAAATTTACAAGTATGATGAATCCAAGGTTCAAGATGGAGAGATTAGAGTGAAACCCTCTATCTTGCCTTCAGAGAGAAACTTGCTCCAAAACTGAAAAATATTCAAAACTATGCAAAACTATGCCTAAATTGGGTTTTAGAGTGTTCCCAATTCGTCACACAAAAGTGGACAAAATTGTCCCTCTAGAGCTGTGCACCGCGATATGCATTTCACATGTCATATTGTGCATGTCGCACAGCTCCACACAAGAAAACCTATGACTTGGCCAATATTTAGTTGTCATGCGAAGCGAGATGCGGTTCGCACCAGGCCTTGTGCGTGTCACACGGCGACTGCACCCCTTAACAAATTCTTCTCTTTTCTTCTGAGCTTCATGCGGAGGGAGGTGCGGACCGCACCAAGGGTTGTACGTGAATCTTTATCTCACTTGATCACTTCACACTTTGACTCCTTTTGATCTCTTTTGGGTCCAATCCCTTGTTTTCTATCTTTGACAAAGAGTACCTACTTTCATATCAATAAAGGCCATAAGAACCTCTAAATCTCATCAAAACATATCAATAATTCATGATTAATGGATCAATTAGTTGGTAGATTATTGACTTATAACGTACACAAAAGGCAAGCGGAGGCGAGGCCCAATGCCCCTCCTACGCGCACGTGAGGTTGCCAACGTGCACGCAGCCAAGGCCACACGCATGCAAAGGGCAGACGAGGTGAGGCTCGATATCTCTTCTTCGCGGATACAGCCCAACCTCAGTGTAGGCAAAGGGTAGGGTACTGCTACACTAGCAACCAGCAATTGTAACTTCAAAAATTCATTGGATGGAACCTCGAGATTCATCTAGGGTCCCACGCATACAAATAAACTATGCTACCCTACTAGAAATGGCATGTTGGACTCAACAAAATCGATGAAATAACCAATGGAGTTCGATTTAATAAAAAGTGGACCCCATGCCCGAAAACCAACTTTTCCAAAACAGAACCTAATAGCCCAAAATGATTCTGGAAGCCTCGAAACCAAAACCAAAGGTCCATCTAGCCTAAAGATGACATTCTGGAGCTAACTGCGCTGATGGAATTTCCATTTGAGGCTGTCTTCTCCCAATGTTGACCAAAGTCAAACTTCCAACTATAACTAGCCTAAAATCTCATAAAGTGAGATAAAATTAAAATGAAAGCTCCTTAGCCCCGGCCAAAGGACCAACTAGACCAAAATCTATGTTTTGGAGTTAACGAAACTGTCGAAATTCAATTCTGAGCTTGTTTGCAAAGAATGTTGACTAAAGATCCATAATTTCCTAAGTTAAAGCTCTAAAATAGGAAAATAGTCATAATGACCAAACAAATGGCCCAGGCATCGAACCACCGATACCATCAAGTCATAAATTACTTGGTGCCACTACAATTAAGCTCTAAGAGTACAAAGAAAGCAAAAACGCGAAAATAACCAAAAGGGTCATTACATCATCCACTACTAAAAAGGGCTTTCATCCTCGAAAGTCAAGAAAAAAGGAGTACCTGAAGGCTCAAACAACTGCGGATACTGAGCCTACATATCTCTCTCGATTTCCCAGGTAGCCTCCTAAACCGGATGGTGTCTCCACTGAACCTTAACCACAGGAATCTCTCTGGACCTCAATCTCCTAACGTCTCTGGCTAGAATGGCTACCAGCTCCTCAAGAAAAGTCAAACTCTCATCTAACTACATTGAATCCCATCGTAGCATATATGACTCATTCAGAACATAACACTACAACATGGATACATGAAAGACTAGGTGAATAGCTGAGAACATACGAGGCAAAGCTAGCTGATAAGCAACATTACCAATCCTTTAAAAAATACTAAACAGCCCAATATACCTACAGCTGAGCTTTCCCTGCCTGCTGACTCTCATCACGCCCTTCATGGGCGACACTCGAAGACATACTCAATAACTAACACTAAACTCTAAGGAATGAAGTCTATGATTTGCGTAGCTCTTCTGCCTACTCTGGGCTACTCGAAGTCTAACCTTAATCACCCAAACCCTTTATAAGGAATCACGAAGTAGGTCTATACTCTATGGACGAGACTTAAAACCATCAAACCAACCCATTGGCGATCTGTAATGCCTACCATAAAATGCCTCAAAAGGCTCTATATGAATACTTGAGTAATAACTGCTATTACAAGAAAACTCTGCCAAAGGAATGTATTGATCCCATGATCTCCCAAAATCAAGAACACATGCCCGTAACATGTCCTCCAGGACCTGGATAGTCCTCTTGGACTGACCATCTATCTGATGATGGAATGCAGTGATGAGCTAAACCTCTATACCCATCTCTTGCTGAATAGTCCTCTATAACTTAGATGTAAAATGAGTATCGCGATCTAAAATAATAGAAGCTGGAACCCCATCCAAATGGACAACCTCACAAAGATAGATCTGAGCCAACCTCTCTCTATATTATAGGAAAAATAAATCGGCAAGAAGTGTGTAGACTTAGTCCGCCAATCAACAATAACCCAAATAGAGTCAAACCCTCGAGAAGTGCATGGAAACCATGCAATAAAGTCCATTGTGATCTTCTCCCACTTCCACTCAGGAATTGAAAGTCTATAAATCAATCCACTAGGTCTTATATGCTCGAACCTAACCTGCTGGAAGTTCAAACACCGAGATTCAAACTCTGCTATGTCTTTCTTCATGCCACTCTACTAGTAAAGCTACCTCAAGTCTCGATACATCTTAGTTTTATCCGAATGGATGGAATATCTGGAACAATGAACCTCACAGAGAATCAATTTTATTAAGTCCCCAACTCTTGAAACACAAAGGCGACCATCAAATGTCAAGATACCATCAGAAACTAAAGTAGCCTTGCTGGTCTCACCTTGTAAAACTTGTTTATCAATATCACACAAACGTTGATCCTCAAGATGACACTGATGAATTGATCAACTAGAGTAGAACGGATCTCAACACTAGCAAGAACTCTGCTGGGATTTGACAAATCAAGCCTAACCAAACGATTAGCCAAGGATTGAATGTCCAAGGCCAATGACCGCTCCAAAACTAAAAGAGATTCTAGTTGCCCATACTCACTGTATTCTTACTCAAGGCATCCGCTACCATGTTTGCCTTGTCTGGATGGTATAGAATAGTGATTTTATAGTCCTTCAGTATCTCAATCCATCTTCACTGCCTAGAGTTTAGCTCTCGCTAACTCATGATATACTGAAGACTACGGTGGTCAGTGTAAATCTCACAGTGAACTCCATATAGATAGTGCCTCCAGATCTTGAGCATGAAGACAACTGCCGCCAACTCTAAGTCATGAGTATGGTACTTGTACTTTTGATCCTTCAACTGTCTTGACACATAATCTATCACCCGACCCTGCTGCATCAACACATAACCAAGACCAACTGATGAAGCATCAGGATACACTGAGAAATTTTGACCCTCAACTGGCAATGTCAACACCAAAGCTAAAGTTAATAAGGCCTTAAGCCTCTAGAAGCTATCCTCGCAATTATCAGACTAATGAAATGGGACATATTTCCTAGTCAGCCTAGTTAAATGTGCTGCTATGGAAGAAAATCCCTCGATGAACCATTTGTAGTATCCTGCCAACCCAAAAAACTATGAACCTCTGTAGGAGTAGTAGGCCTCGGCCAATCACGAACGGTTGAAATCTTTATTGGGTCCACCCTAATCCTATCCTTAAACACCATATGTCCTAGGAATGCTACTTACTAAAGCCAAAACTCAAACTTTAATAACTTGGCATAAAGTTGATTATCTCTTAAAGTCTGGAGAATGATCCTCAAATGTTGCTCATGCTCCTCCCTACCTTGCGAGTATACCAATATATCATCAATGAAGACTATCATAAACTTATCTAGGTACATCTTGAGCAACCTACGCATCAAGTCCATAAAAGCTGTTGAGGCATTGGTCAACCCAAAAGACATCACCAGGAACTCATAATGGTCATATCATGTCCTGAATGTTGTCTAAGATGTCCTCCGCCCTAATCCTCAATTAGTGGTAGCCTTACCTCAAATCTATCTTAGAGAACATTATTGTTGTCACTCCCCGAGGTTACCCCCTAGATGTAACACGGGACTTGGGACCATATGTGCCCCAAGCTAACCCTTAGTCATAGCATTCTCAAGCATAAAAAAAGATAAGCAGAAGCATAATAGATAAATCCAAAATCACATAAATAAATAATCACGTCAAATAGGAATACAAATTTAGAAAGAGACTCAAAAGTTATCTATGTCTGAAAAGCCTCTACTCATGACATAAAGAGTTGCTAGGAGAAGACCCTAGCTAACTCTAAGTACGGAAAATAAAATAGCTAACTCTATTAGAGAACATATCTAGTCCTCGATCTAAGAGGACTCACCAACAGATGATGGAAAATGGCCTGGAAGCTCTAGCCACGAGTCTGAGAAGGGACATCTGAATCTGCATCATCAAAGGATGCAGCGCAAGATATGCGCCAGTACTATAGGATGTACTGAGTATGTGAATGATGCATGAATCATGGTAAAATAGTTTAAAACATGCTTAAGAAATAACTTGTTACATAAAGAAGTAACCATGAATAAATATCAAGGTATAAGACATGAAACATGAAGTAAAGTTGTATTTTCATAGTATAAAATCATATAATGTAATGACCCTTCCGGGTATTTCCACGTATATTTCTTGTACCGTTAGAGCTTGTTTGTAGCGGCCCCAAATCATTTAAGGCTTGTCGGGACCGGTATTTAGGTGTCGGGTCCATTTGTTTGGTCGTATGATAAGTTTTGAAGTCAAGCAAGTCGGCAAAAGTTATCGTAAGTTTCTTTAATAAATTTTCTGGACTTTGGGTAAAATGTCTTAGAGCATTTATCTCAATATATAAAGAGTTAGAAGTCCCCAAAATACCAAATCGAAGGTCTACGAGTCTAGTTTCCAACGCACAAAACCTCACCTCCAACTGATCTCGAAGTAAAATGTTATGACTATTTTACCGCGGACTGTCTGGCAGAAACCGGGTCGGGTCAAAATCGATTTAAAGCCTCAACTTCACGTTTTAAAACACCATTTCAGTTCTGAAACAGTGAGAAAACATAAGGGAGGGTTCCAAGAGAGTTCTTGAGTATCAAAATCGTGCGATGGTGAATTGCGAACCTAAATTTAAGAATTTTATTAGCATCGTGCGTATATTTGAAAATATTTTATTTTAAAGTTATATTTTTTTATTACCTTTTTTTAAAGTATTTTAAAGGTCTATGAAAAATACTTTTGTTATGTTATAATTGTGTATGTATTTATTTTATAAGATTTTTATACATTGTAATATTTTAACGGAGATAGTAAACTTAGTTATGTTGTAAATTATTATTATAATATAGTAGGTTTTATTTGAAATGATTTTCTATTAATTATGGTATATTCAAAAAGTTATATATATTTTACCATGAATTTATGCAATACCCGAATATTTACATAACGGGGCAGGAATATTTAGAATGTTAAACACCTCCACCCCACACGTGGAAGTGGGGGCAGCTAACACAACGCATAGGAAATTTAAAAGGTGGCACCATATCATAATTTTCATAATATTGATTTTTAAATAATTATAGATTAATTCATTTTTTTGTCTACTGTATGGATATGTATATATCTATATGTATATGCAAGTCACTGCCTTTGATAGTTAGTATTGCAATGTATAAATTATTCCTATGACTTCATACGCTGCATACAAATAAACCATACTCGCGGGAACAAGGGAAGTTCGTGGGAGAATCAGTTGACCCCCTATTTGAGCATCAAAAGAAAATCAATTATCTACGTCAAATTATTCAAACCCGAATTCGAGTTGATTTTATTTTGGAGGTTCTCAGAGCAGTTCGGGCTCAAAAATTATTATTCTAGCAGCTTGTCATCGGACGACAGGTAGGTTACGGTTTATTTTCCCTAGACTCCACATATATAGGATAAAATTGTATTAATGGGTATCCTTGGGTTGGTTTATTAGGTTGGTACCACAGACCTCGACCGTTTTATTCATGTCCGTCTACTTTTGTTCCTCCGTTGCTTGTAGTACTTGTCGATATATTTTATTTACCCTTGTGGTCCTGTGTGACCTTGTTGACTCTGGAACATAGAAGGTGGGATTTTGGGAATGTCCGCGAGTCCCGGGCATAGAATTATCCTTCTAGGCTGGTTATGCTTGCTGAGTAGTTGTGGGCCTGTGCAGGGTCGATAGGTTGATTGTGAGCTGATGGGCAGCTGTTGTGTTTGATCATACCATTTCCATGCATATAAAGAGGTTTTATCCATGTTTTACTACGGTTTGGGCTTCGGGCCTACTGACACTATTTTCTAAACCTTGCATGGCCCCGGGGGCCCGTTTTTTATGGAAATAATTTGGAAATGGTTTGATTTAACTTGTGAATATTCTTGGGTAAAAGAAAGAAAAATTATGATTTAAATCACCAATTTTACGATTAACGCTAGACTCGGCAGGGCCGGGGTGCTAGTTGAGTTTTCTTGCTACTTGAGATGATTTTAGCCTCGGTAGGACCGAGCACCTGAGATGACTTTCTACTGTTTAGACCCGGTTATGCCCGGGCACCCTTGGAGGGGTTTTTGAGATATTTTCCTACTACTTTAGTCCTGGACAGGGTCTGGGCATGCATATTATAGACTGGGTCTCTATCTTGAACCCGGACTTGCTTTCGGATGACATGTTTTAATACTGAGGTTTAGTATGGGGTCAGGGACCTCTATGGACCTTACCATCCGGGTCTGGGGCTTCGGGCTACGTGTGCCGGAGGAAGGGTATACGGCGGAGTAGAGGTATACGGGCAGTGTCCTTCCATGAAACCTACCTGCTGGGCCGGATCGGCACCGGAGGAGGTACATACAGAGATACCATTTCACTTGAGATCTTCATGCATCACATCATTCATATGTGTGAGGCTCCACCCTTGTTTGTTGTTTGTTGATTGTACGCTCCAGTAGTATTGGATGCCGGAGGGTTTGTTTTCACTTGTTTGTGTTCCTCGGTTGTATGGGCGGCTGGGGGACTGTAGGTAAACTCTTGCTATTTACTTACAGAATTATTCCCTGTTACGGTTAAGAATGAAATTGGTTACTGCTAAACTGTTAGTTTCTGGATTGAGATTGATATGATTAGTTGAGTTTGATTTATGTCTCTGAGCATGCCTATCATTACTCTTTCCCTCTTCTTCCACTTGAGGTTACCGGTATACCGTCCATTTCGTAAACTTATTATGTATACACTGTTATTGCAAGGACCCCAGGTACTTTGTTTCTTACTTTCACCTGTGCCTATGGTGTATATATTTTGCTTGCTGGCCTCACATGTGGTTCTGTTGACTTCCCTCTGGCTAGTTCCTGTATACCTTTTGTTGATTTCAGTGACTACTTGCTTCTATTGTGTCTGTTACTACGCTTTTATCTTATATGTGCCCAGTCGACCTATGATACCTACTGGGTACCTTATGCTTCGCATTTGGTGATCACCCTACCGCCTGCATCTTTGGGTGCAGATCCTAGCGTGGGCCATCGCCGTTAGATCACTGTAAGTCGTGCTTTGAGATCTGTTGGGGATTACTTCAGACTGAGGGTGAGCTCTTGGCGATCGGAGCTTAGCTTTAGTTTATCTTTTGCTTCATGTACTCTATTACCTTTCAGAGACATCTGTATATATTGTTTTGGATCGTTTGCACTCCATGTATGTAGTTTTTGCTCTATACTATGATATCAGGTCTTGGGGTTTGGTTTAGTTTCCGCATATGTATATATATACTCCTGTTATCTATTCTCCTCATCTTACTCTCTTACTTTTGCTTATTAAACTGTTCTTCCGCTTATTTGTTAGATAGTAGCCCATTACTAACTGTCCTGGGCTACGAGAATTGGTTGGCCTACTTGGGGGGGGGGGTTGTAGGTGCCATCATGACCAAGGAATCGGGTCGTGAAAACTTGGTATCAGAGCTTTAGGTTCACCGGTGTCATCGGTATAGGATCCAATGTCTAGTAGAGTCCTGCGGATCGAGGTGGAGACGTCCGTACTCAATCTTTGGGAGGCTACAGTGACATTTTAGGAAATTTGACTCTTTCATTGCTTCTGTGTCGTGCGTGGAACCCTTGAAATTTCTGGAAATCTCATTTGTTCTACTTTATTTTTCCATAGATGGTTCGTACGAGATCATCGGCATCACGCGGAGATGAGCTTCCCACTCCAGCTAAGGGTCGAGGACGCCCTCGAGCAGTGGCACCTGCTAGAGCTGCTAGAGTGGAGATAGAGCCCGAGCGGCATATGGATCAGGGGGAAGCCCAGGTACCACCAGCTCCAGTGCCAGCTCCAGTGCCCACTTCTGTGCCAGCTCCAGCCGCAGCTCAGTCTCCAGATATTCGGGGATTACTATTACAGCTTTTGGGTGTGATTGGAGAGAGGCCTTCTGAGGTAGCACAGACATCCGCTCAGGGGGCAGCCCTGGGTGCACAGAGCTCAGGAGCGCAGCCTGCTACTATGGCTCCCTGTGTGGAGGTCATTCTGGTTACATCTGTTGCACAGCCTCTTGCTCCTCGCCCAGTTATGACAGAGTCAGAGCAGAAGGCGTTGGGTAGGTTTTTGAGGTTAGCACCTCTGAGGTTTGCTGGTACTTCTGGACAGGATCCACATGACTTTATTACTACATGTGAGAAGATGTTGCATCATTTGGGTTTGTTGGAGACTCACGGGGTTGGTTATACTACCTATCAGTTAGAGGGCCCAGCGAAGTTATGGTGAAAGGCCCAGGTTGCTTGTAGACCACCATCGTCACCTCCTTTGACCTGGTCTGAGTTTTATGAGGCCTTTATGGCTAAGTTCCTACCTCAGAGTGATCGTGAGCGTCGCAGGGAGCAGTTTACTCACCTTGTGCAGGGGTCTACGACTGTCTCAGAGTATGAGACCTATTTTCATCAGCTAGCACCGTTCGGAGCTATGATCATTCCTACCGAGGTAGATAGGATCCGCAGATTTGTATGAGGTTTGAGCCAAAGAGATCAGGTAGCCAGCTGAGATATTGATTGTCGGTGGTCGGTCATTTCAGGCTATCATAGACTATGCCCGCACTGTAGAGGACTTACAGCGACATGATCAGGGGTCCAGAGATAAGAGGCCTCGATATTAGGGTTTTTATAGTGGTTCCAGATATGGTGGTAGAGGTCCTGGCCAGTGGAGCCGGAGTCATCAGCCACAGCAGCACCAGGGTCAGTCCAACCGACCAGTTCAGGCTTCCCTTCATACTTTCGATAGTACCCAGTTCGAGCAGGGTCAGAGCAGCCATCAGGGCTATGGCGGCCAGTCTTCGAGGGGTACAGTTTCTAGGGCATCAGGCCGTGGTGGTTATACGGGATCTGCTGGTTCGTCTTAATCGAGTAGGCTGCCAGGGGCTTGTTTTACTTGTGGTGTGATTGGTCATTTTGCTAGAGATTGCCCTCAGCGGGGTACAGTTCAGTTGGTCGAGCCTTTACGAGCAGTTCAGCCCCCGGCTAGAGGGGGTGGTCGTCAGAGCAGAGGTAGTGCTCCGCACGGCAGAGCAGGTGGTAGGGATGGCGGTCGGGCAGGTGGGGGTCGTCGTCAGTTTTACGCGGTCCCTAGGAGACCAGAGGCAGAGGCCTCAGATGCTGTGATTACAGGTACGATTTCTTTGTGCCATCAGTCTGCTATGGCTTTATTTGATCCTGGATCCACTTGTTCATATGTATCTGCCTACTTTGTGCCTTGTTTGGGGTTGGCTAGTGAGCCATTATCTGTTCCTATTTCTGTTTCGACCCCAGTAGGAGATTCTTTTGTAGTGGATCGGATTGTGAGATCTTGTATGCTATCTATTGGTGATTCAATGACTTGGGGTGATTTGATGATTCTTGATATGCTAGATTTTGATGTGATACTGGGCATGGACTGGTTATCCCCTCACCGTGTGGTTTTGGATTGTTACGCCAAGACCATTACCATAGCTGTGCCCGGTGTATCCCCGGTTGTGTGGCAGGGTTCTATTAGTGCACCATCTCATCTCTTGTCTTCGAGCTAGGAAGTTGATTTTCCGTGGGATTTTAGCTTATCTATCATATGTCCTAGATGTTAGTGCTGACCCTACTTCTCCTGAGTCTGTTCCTGTGGTTAGAGACTTTCTCGATGTGTTTCCTACCGACCTGCCAGGCCTTCCACCTGAGAGAGATATTAATTTCGCTATTGAGCTAGAGCCGGTCACCAGGCCCATTTCTATTTCTCCTTACCGTATGGCTCTTGCTGAGTTGAGGGAGCTTAAGGATCAGCTCCACGATTTGTTAGCTAAGGGGTTTATTAGACCTAGTGTGTCACCTTGGGGTGCTCCTGTTCTCTTCTAGAAGAAGAAGGATGGGTCGATGCGCATGTGTATTGATTATCGACATCTGAATAAGGTGACAGTGAAGAATAAGTATTCGATGCCGAGGATTGATGATTTGTTTGACCAGCTTCAGGGTTCAGTCATGTTTTCAAAGATTTATTTGAGGTCTGGCTACCATCAGTTGAGGATTAGGGCGGAGGACATCCCTAAGACAGCATTCAGGACACGTTATGGCCATTATGAGTTCCTGGTGATGTCTTTTGGGTTGACTAATGCCCCCGCAGCCCGTATTTGGACTCATTTGTGATAGTTTTTATAGACGACATCTTGGTATACTCGCATAGCAGAGATGAGCATGAGCAGCACTTGAGGGTTATACTCCAGACTTTGAGAGATCATCGGCTTTATGCCAAGTTCTCAAAGTGCGAGTTTTGGCTTGAGTCAGTTGCATTCCTAGGGCACATGGTGTCTAAGGATGGGATTAGGGTTGACCCGAGAAAGATTTCTGCGGTTTGTGATTGGCCTAGACCTACTACTGCTACTGAGGTCCGCAGCTTTATTGGGTTAGCAGGTTACTACAGATGCTTCGTTCAGGGATTTTCTTCCATAGCAGCACCCTTGACTATGCTGACTAGGAAGGATGTCCCATTTCAGTGGTCGGACCAGTGCGAGGATAGCTTCAAGAGGCTTAAGGCCTTATTGACTTCATCTCCAGTTTTGACTTTGTCGGTTGAGGGTTAGAGCTTCTCCGTGTATTGTGATGCTTCTGGGGTTAGTCTTGGTTGTATGTTGATGAAGCAGGGTCGAGTAATAGCATATGCATCGAGGCAGCTGAAGGTTCACGAGCGCAACTACCCCACTCATGACTTAGAGTTGGCGGCGGTAGTTTTCACGCTTAAGATCTGGAGGCATTACCTATATGGAGTTCACTGTGAGATCTTCACCGATCACCATAGTCTTTAGTATATCACGAGTCAGCGAGAGTTAAACTCGATACAGAGGAGATGGGTCGAGTTACTGAAGGACTATGACTTCACTATTCTGTATCATCCGGGCAAGGCAAACGTGGTAGCGAATGCCTTGAGTCGGAAGGCAGTGAGTATGGGTAGCCTAGCTTCTCTTTCAGTTTCAGAGCGACCATTGGCCTTGGACATCCAGTCCTTGGCTAACCGTTTTGTTAGGCTTGACTTGTCGGATCCTAGCAGAGTTCTCGCCAGTGTTGAGGTTCGTTCTACTTTGATTGATCAGATTCAGAGCCGTCAGTTTGAGGATCAGCAGTTGTGTGACCTTCGTGATCGGGTTGTTCAAGGTGAGACCAGTCGGGCTACTCTGGATTTAGATGGGGTTCTGAGGTTTGATAGTCGCCTTTGTGTTCCGAGGGTTAGTGATTTGATTCAGTTGATACTTCATGAGGCACATTGTACTAGATACTCCATTCACCCTGGCACAGCAAAGATGTATAGAGACTTGAGGCAACTCTACTGGTGGAGTGATATGAAGCGGGATATAGCGGATTTCGTATCTCGATGCTTGAACTGTTAGCAGGTTAAGTTCGAGCATATGAGACCTGGTGGTTTGATGCAGCGACTTCCCATTCCTGAGTGGAAGTGGGAAGGGATTACTATGGACTTTGTTGTTGGTTTACCTCGTACTTCTCATGGGTTTGATTCCATATGGGTGATTGTTGATAGGCTGACTAAGTCAGCACATTTCTTGCCGGTTCAGACTTCTTATGGCGCAGAGAGGTTAGCTCATATCTACCTTCGTGAGATTGTTCTGTTGCACGGGGTCCCAGCTTCTATCATTTCAGACCGCGGAACTCAGTTCACATCTCAGTTCTGGAGGGCTATTCAGCGAGATTTGGGTACAGAGGTTCATCTTAGTACCACTTTCCACCCTCAGACAGATGGCCAGTCCGAGAGGACCATTCAAATTCTGGAGGACATGCTTCGGGCCTGTATTCTTGACTTTGGAGGTTCTTGGGATCAGTTTGTTCCCTTGGCAGAGTTTGCTTATAATAACAGCTTCCATTCGAGTATCGGCATGGAACCTTTTGAGGCTTTGTATGGCAGGCGTTGCAAATCACCGGTAGGTTGGTTTGATGGTTTTAGTTCTGGGTCACAGGGCACAGATTTGCTTCGAGATTCCTTAGATCAGGTTCGAGCGATTCGGGACAGACTTCGGGCTGCTCAGAGCAGGCATAAGAGTTATGTTGATCGTAGGCGTCGTGCCTTGGAGTTTAGTGTCGGTGACTTGGTGTTTCTCCGTGTATCGCCCATGAAGGGCGTGATGAGATTTGGTAGGCGAGGCAAGCTTAGCCCCACGTACATTGGGCCGTTTGAGATTCTTCAGAGGGTTGGTAGCGTTGCCTATCATCTAGCCTTGCCTCCGATGTTTTCAGCTATACATCCTGTATTTCATGTTTCGATGTTGCGTCGGTATGTCCTAGATGAGTCTTATGTGTTGCAGTGGGATTCAGTTCAGTTGGGTGAGGGTTTAGCCTTTGTTGAGGAGCCGGCGGCTATTTTGGCTAGAGATGTCAGGAGATTGAGGTCTCGAGAGATCTCGGTTGTTAAGGTTCAGTGGAGGCACCATCCAGTCGAGGAGGCTACCTGAGAGACCAAGAGAGATATGCTGGCTCAGTATCCGCAGATGTTTAAGCCTTCATGTACCCTCTTGACCTTGACTTTCGAGGACGAAAGTCCTTTTTAGTAGTGGATGATTTAATGACCCTTCCGTGTATTTCCATGTATATTCCTTGTACCGTTAGAGCTTGTTTGTAGCAGCCCTAAATCATTTAAGGCTTGTCGGGACCGGTATTTCGGTGCCGTGTCCATTTGTTTGGTCGTATGATAAGTTTTGATGTCAAGCAAGTCGGCAAAAGTTATCGTAAGTTTCTTTAATAAATTTTTTGGACTTTGGGTAAAATGTCTTAGAGCGTTTCTCTCAATATATAAAGAGTTAGAATTCCCCCAAAATATCAAATAGAAGGCCTACGAGTCTAGTTTCCAACGCATAAAAAACCTCACGTCCAACTGATCTCGGAGTAAAACGTTATGACTATTTTACCGTGGACTGTCTGGCAGAAACCTGGTCGCGAACCGAGTCGGGTCAAAATCGATTTAAAGCCTCAACTTCACGTTTTAAAACTCCATTTTAGTTCTGAAACAGTGAGAAAACATAAAGGAGGGTTCCAAGAGAGTTCTTGAGTATCAAAATCGTGCGATGATGAATTGTAAACCTAAATTTAAGAATTTTATTAGCATCATGCGTATATTTGAAAATATTTTATTTTAAAGTTATATTTTTTTATTACCTTTTTTTAAAGTATTTTAAAGGTCTATGAAAAATACTTTTGTTACGTTATAATTGTGTATGTATTTATTTTATAAGATTTTTATACATTGTAATATTTTAACGGAGATAGTAAACTTAGTTATGTTGTAAATTATTATTATAATATAGTAGGTTTTATTTGAAATAATTTTCTATTAATTATGGTATATTCAAAAAGTTATATATATTTTACCATGAATTTATGCAATACCCGAATATTTACATAACGGGGCAGGAATATTTAGAATGTTAAACACCTCCACCCCACACGTGGAAGTGGGGGCGGCTAACACAACGCATAGGAAATTTAAAAGGTGGCACCATATCATAATTTTCATAATATTGATTTTTACATAATTATAGATTAAGTCATTTTTTTTTCTACTGTATGGATATGTTTATATCTATATGTATATGCAAGTCACTGCCTTTGATAGTTAGTATTGCAATGTATAAATTATTCCTATGACTTCATACGCTGCATACAAATAAACCATACTCGCGGGAACAAAGGAAGTTCGTGGGAGAATCAGTTGACCCCCTATTTGAGCATCAAAAGAAACTCAATTATCTACGTCAAATTATTCAAACCCGAATTCGAGTTGATTTTATTTTGGAGGTTCTCAGAGCGGTTCGGGCTCAAAAATCATTATTCTAACAGTTTGTCATCGGACGACAGGTAGGTTACGGTTTATTTTCCCTAGACTCCGCATATATAGGATAAAATTGTATTAATGGGTATCCTTGGGTTGGTTTATTAGGTTGGTACCACAGACCTCGACCGCTTTATTCATGTCCGCCTACTTTTGTTCCTCCGTTGCTTGTAGTAATTGCCGATATATTTTATTTACCCTTGTGGTCCTGTGAGACCCTTGTTGACTCTGGAACATAGAAGGTGGGATTTTGGGAATGTCCGCGAGTCCCGGGCATAGAATTATCCTTCTAGGCTGGTTATGCTTGCTGAGTAGCTGTGGGCCTGTGCAGGGTCGATAGGTTGATTGTGAGCTGCTGGGCAGCTATTGTGTTTGATCATACCATTTCCATGCATATAAAGAGGTTTTATCCATGTTTTACTGCGGTTTGGGCTTCGGGCCTACTGACACTATTTTCTAAACCTTGCATGGCCCTGGGGGCCCATTTTTTATGGAAATAATTTGGAAATAGTTTGATTTAACTTGTGAATATTCTTGGGTAAAAGAAAGTAAAATTATGATTTAAATCACCAATTTTACTATTAACGCTAGACTCGGCAGGGCCGGGGTGCTAGTTGAGTTTTATTGCTACTTGAGATTATTTTAGCCTCGGTAGGACCTAGCACCTGAGATGACTTTCTACTGTTTAGACCCGGTTATGCCCGGGCATCCTTGGAGGGGTTTTTGAGATATTTTCCTTCTACTTTAGTCCTGGACAGGGTCTCGGCATGCATATTAGAGACTGGGTCTCTATCTTGAACCCAAACTTGCTTCCGGATGACATGTTTTAATACTGAGGTTTAGTATGGGGTCAGGGACCTTCATGGACCTTGCCATCCGGGCCTGGGGCTTCGGGCTGCGTGTGCCGGAGGAAGGGTATACGGCACAATAGAGGTATACAGGAAGTGTCCTTCAATAGAACCTACCTGCTGGGCCGGATCGGCACCGGAGGAGGTACATACAGAGATACCATTTGACTTGAGATCTTCATGCATCATATCATTCATTGTTTGAGGTTCCACCCTTGTTTGTTGTTTGTTGATTGTACGCTCCGGTAGTATGGGATGCCAGAGGGTTTGTTTTCACTTGTTTGTGTTCCCCGGTTGTATGGGCGGCCGGGGGACTGTAGGTAGACTCTTGCTATTTACTTACAGAATTATTCCCTGTTACGGTTAAGAATGAAATTGGTTACTGCTAAACTGTTAGTTTCTGGATTGAGATTGATATGATTAGTTGAGCTTGATTTATGTCTCTGAGCATGCCTATCATTACTCTTTCCCTCTTCTTACACTTGAGGTTACCGGTATACCGTCCATTTTGTAAACTTATTATGTATACACTGTTATTGCAAGGACCCCAGGTGCGTTGTTTCTTACTTTCACATGTGCCTATGGTGTATATATTTTTTGCTTGCTGGCCTCACGTGTGGTTCTGTTGACTTCCCTCTGGGCTAGTTCCTGTGTACCTTTTGTTGATTTCTGTGACTACTTGCTTCTATTCTGTCTGTTACTACGCTTTTATCTTTATGTGCCCAGTCGGCCTATGATACCTACTGGGTACCTTATGCTTCGCATTTGGTGCTCACCCTACCCCCTGCATCTTTGGGTGCAGATCCTAGCGTGGGCCATCGTCGTTAGATCGCTGTAAGTCATGCTTGGAGATCTGTTGGGGATTACTTCAGACTGAGGGTGAGCTCTTGGCGATCGGAGCTTAGCTTTAGTTTATCTTTTGCTTCATGTACTCTATTACCTTTCAGAGACATCTGTATATATTTTTTTGGATCGTTTGCACTCCATGTATGTAGTTTTGGCTCTATACTATGATACCAGGTCTTGGGGTTTGGTTTAGTTTCTGCATATGTATATATATACTCCTGTTATCTATTCTCCTCATCTTACTCTCTTACTTTTGCTTATTAAACTGTTATTCTGCTTATTTGTTAGATAGTAGCCCATTACTAACTGTCCTGGGCTACGGGAATTGGTTCGCCTACTGGGGGGTTGTAGGTGCCATCATGACCGAGGAATCGGGTCGTGACATATAACTTCATATCTTGAAAATAAACATGTGAGAGTTTCTCTGAACCTACATAAACCATGTTGAGCTACATGGAGTCGAGTGTCATGTACCCCCATTGAAAAGGGCTATCGTAATCGGCCAACGTTAGAACCATGTCATACCAGGGTCCTATCATAATAAGCCACAGAGGGCAACCTACGGTGGCAACGTAGTTTTGGACTTGGGTTATCTGAACCCTCGTCTCTCGGTGCTAAATACTACTCCCAATACATATAACATGTGCTCATATACATGTGACATATCTGATGCCAAACTTGTTCATAACTTGTTCATAACTTGTTCATACCCTGAATCATCATACTACTCATGAAATTTGGTTTAGAAATTGATTCATGAGCATTGATGGAACATCAGGTGTCTTGTCTTACATAATACTTCATAACTTGTGAAATTTGCATACTTCATGACTTCTAAAACTTTGCATGGCTCTAGTTCAATTTCATAATACATATATTTTCATAGAACATAGGAACTAGGCATGCACATGCTTGAAAATCCATGAAAAACATAACATCCAAATCCAATTTGCATAAATCAATCTCATGCATGTAGAAATTCCCATGGTTAGACTTCAATTCATGATATAAGAATTTTCATGTAAAATCATGCAATTTAGTAGAAATTTCATAGTCAAATCATAAGGAGATAATATATCAAAACCCATAAGAATTAGGTAAAAACCCTAATTTGAATATCCATAGAAGTAAAAGTAGGATTTGGGGTTTTAGGCACAAGGGTGGAATGAACCCATTATTGATTACCCGCATATCTTGATTGAGAATAACCCACTTGAATTGAAAAGACTTAGGAGGCTTGAACTTGGAACTTGAGAAGAACCTTTCCCTTTTGGGCAGAAGAATGAAGTAATGAGAAGGGACTTAGGCTAATGAGGTTGAAAACCCTACTTGAAATAGTCAAAATGACATCATTTAGTAGTTAAAAGGGTGAGTAATGACTAAAATACCCCTGGGACTTAAATAAGAAACTGCAGGAAAAGGGCCGCCTCACGGGCTACCCGACGGGCGTCGCACCCACGATCACACCCAAGAAGTTAAAGTTTAAAACTAATTCAAAATTATAAAACAAAATCCAAAACTAATTCAATAACCTATTTCAAATTCAAAGTTCCTAAATTCAAGGTAATAATCTAATTCAAGAACTTAATTCGAAATTCAAGAACCTATATAATTCAATGTTAAAAAAGAACCTAAAGTTTAAAACATCTTAACTCAAAACTAACAATTTAAACTAACAAACTTAACTTAAAAAGCTTAATTTAAAAAAACTGAGATTCAAGAACCTAATTCAAGAAGGTAAAGTTGAAAACTAATTCAAGATTCTAAAATAAACCCAAAACTAATTCAAGAACCTATTTCAAATTCAAAGATCTCAAATTCAAGTTAATAATCTAATTCAAGAACCTAATTTCAAATTCAAGAACCTATATATTTCAAGTTCAAAAAAGAACCTAAAGTTGAAAACTTCTTAACTCAAAACTAACAATTTAAACTAACAAACTTAACTTAAAAAAACTAAGATTCAAGAAGTTAAAGTTGAAAACTAATTCAAGATTCTAAAACAAAACCCAAAACTAATTCAAGAACCTATTTCAAATTCAAAGTTCCTAAATTCAAGATAATAATCTAATTCAAGAACGTAATTTCAAATTCAATAAACTATATAATTCAAATTCAAAAAAGAACCTAAAGTTGAAAACTTCTTAACTCAAAACTAACAATCTAAACAAACAAACTTAACTTAAAAAAACTTAACTTAAAAAAACTAAGATTCAAAAACCTAATTCAAGAAGGTAAAGTTGAAAACTAATTCAAGATTCTAAAACAAAACCCAAAACTAATTCAAGAACTTATTTCAAATTCAAAGTTCCCAAATACAAGTTAATAATCTAATACAAGAACCTAATTCAAAATTCGAGAACCTATATAATTCAAGTTCAAAAAAGAACTAAAAGTTGAAAACTTATTAACTCAAAACTAACAACTTAAACTAACAAACTTAACTTTAAAAAACTACGATTCAAGAACCTAATTCAAGAAGTTAAAGTTAAAAACTAATTCAAGATTCTAAAACAAAACTCAAAACTAATTCAAGAACCTATTTCAAATTCAAAGTTACCAAATTCAAGTTAATAATTTAATTCCAGAACCTAATTCCAAATTCAAGAACTTATGTAATTCAAGTTCAAAAAAGAACCTAAAGTTGAAAACTTTTTAACTCAAAACTAACAATTTAAACTAACAAACTTAACTTAAAAAAATTAAGATTCAAGAACCTAATTCAAGAAGGTAAAGTTGAAAACTAATTCAAGATTCTAAAACAAAACCCAAAACTAATTCAAGAACTTATTTCAAATTCAAAGTTCCAAAATTCAAGTTAATAATCTAATTCAAGAACCTAATTCCAAATTCAAGAACCTATATAATTCAAGTTCAAAAAAGAACTAAAAGTTGAAAACTTCTTAACTCAAAACTAACAACTTAAACTAACAAACTTAACTTTAAAAAACTAAGATTCAAAAACCTAATTCAAGATTCTAAAACAAAACCCAAAACTAATTCAAGAACCTATTTCAAATTCAAAGTTACCAAATTCAAGTTAATAATTTAATTCCAGAACCTATATAATTCAAGTTCAAAAAAGAACCTAAAGTTGAAAACTTCTTAACTCAAAACTAACAATTTAAACTAACAAACTTAACTTAAAAAAGCTTAACTTAAAAAAACTAAGATTCAAGAAACCTAATTCAAGAGGGTAAATTTGAAAACTAATTCAAGATTCTAAAACAAAACCCAAAACTAATTCAAGAACTTATTTCAAATTTAAAGTTCCAAAATTCAAGTTAATAATCTAATTCAAAAACCTAATTCCAAATTCAAGAACCTATATAATTCAAGCTCAAAAAAGAACTAAAAGTTAAAAAATTATTAACTCAAAACTAACAACTTAAACTAACAAACTTAACTTTAAAAAACTAAGATTCAAGAACTTAATTCAAGAAGTTAAAGTTGAAAACTAATTCAAGATTCTAAAACAAAACCCAAAACTAATTCAAGAACCTATTTCAAATTCAAAGTTACCAAATTCAAGTTAATAATTTAATTCCAGAACCTATATAATTCAAGTTCAAAAAGACCCTAAAGTTGAAAACTTCTTAACTCAAAACTAACAATTTAAACTAACAAACTTAACTTAAAAAAGCTTAACTTAAAAAAACTAAGATTCAAGAAACCTAATTCAAGAAGGTAAAGTTGAAAACTAATTCAAGATTCTAAAACAAAACCCAAAACTAATTCAAAAACCTATTTCAAATTCAAAGTTCCCAAATTCAAGTTAATAATTTAATTTCAAAAACCTAATTCCAAATTCAAGAACCTATATTATTCAAATTTAAAAAAGAACTTAAAGTTGAAAACTTCTTAACTCAAAACTAACAATTTAAACTAACAAACTTAACTTAAAAAAACTAAGATTCAAGAACCTAATTCAAGAAGGTAAAGTTGAAAACTAATTCAAGATTCTAAAACAAAACCCAAAACTAATTCAAAAACTTATTTCAAATTCAAAGTTCCAAAATTCAAGTTAATAATCTAATTCAAGAACCTAATTCAAAATTCAAGAACCTATATAATTCAAGTTCAAAAAAGAACTAAAAGTTGAAAACTTATTAACTCAAAACTAACAACTTAAACTAACAAACTTAACTTTAAAAAACTACGATTCAAGAACCTAATTCAAGAAGTTAAAGTTGAAAACTAATTCAAGATTCTAAAACAAAACCCAAAACTAATTCAAGAACCTATTTCAAATTCAAAGTTCCTAAATTCAAGGTAATAATCTAATTCAAGAACCTATATAATTCAAGTTCAAAAAAGACCCTGAAGTTGAAAACTTCTTAACTCAAAACTAACAATTTAATCTAACAAACTTAACTTAAAAAAGCTTAACTTAAAAAAACTAAGATTCAAGAAACCTAATTCAAGAAGGTAAAGTTGAAAACTAATTCAAAATTCTAAAACAAAACCCAAAACTAATTCAAAAACCTATTTCAAATTCAAAGTTCCAAAATTCAAGTTAATAATTTAATTTCAAGAACCTAATTCCAAATTCAAGAAACTATATTATTCAAGTTTAAAAAAGAACTTAAAGTTGAAAACTTTTTAACTAAAAACTAACAATTTAAACTAACAAACTTAACTTTAAAAAACTAGGATTCAAGAACCTAATTCAAGAAGTTAAAGTTGAAAACTAATTCAAGATACAAAAACAAAACGTAAAACTAATTAAAGAACCTATTTCAAATTCAAAGTTACCAAATTCATGTTAAGAATCTAATTCGAGAACCTATTACTAAATTCAAGAACCTATATAATTCAAGTTCAGAAAAGACCCTAAAGTTGAAAACTTCTTAACTCAAAACTAACAATTTAAACTAACAAACTTAACTTAAAAAAGCTTATCTTAAAAAATTAAGATTCAAGAACCTAATTCAAGAAGTTAAAGTTGAAAACTAATTCAAGATTCTAAAACAAAACCCAAAACTAATTCAAGAACCTATTTCAAATTCAAAGTTCCTAAATTCAAGATAATAATCTAATTCAAAAACGTAATTTCAAATTCAAGAACCTATATAATTCTAGTTCAAAAAATAAACTAAAGTTGAAAACTTCTTAACTCAAAACTAACAATCTAAACAAACAAACTTAACTTAAAAAACTAAGATTCAAGAACCTAATTCAAGAAGGTAAAGTTGAAAACTAATTCAAGATTCTAAAATAAAATTCAAAACTATTCAAGAACCTATTTCAAATTCAAAGTTCCCAAATACAAGTTAATAATCTAATTCAAGAACCTAATTCCAAATTCGAGAACCTATATAATTCAAGTTCAAAAAAGAACTAAAATTTGAAAACTTCTTAACTCAAAACTAACAACTTAAACTAACAAACTTAACTTAAAAAAAACTAAGATTCAAGAACCTAATTCAAGAAGTTAAAGTTGAAAACTAATTCAAGATTCTAAAACAAAACCCAAAACTAATTCAAAAACCTATTTCAAATTCAAAGTTCCTAAATTCAAGATAATAATCTAATTCAAAAACGTAATTTCAAATTCAAGAACCTATATAATTCAAGTTCAAAAAATAAACTAAAGTTGAAAACTTCTTAACTCAAAACTAACAATCTAAACAAACAAACTTAACTTAAAAAAACTAAGATTCAAGAACCTAATTTAAGAAGGTAAAGTTGAAAACTAATTCAAGATTCTAAAATAAAATTCAAAACTAATTCAAGAACCTATTTCAAATTCAAAGTTCCCAAATACAAGTTAATAATCTAATTCAAGAAACTATTTCCAAATTCGAGAACCTATATAATTCAAGTTCAAAAAAGAACCAAAAGTTGAAAACTTCTTAACTCAAAACTAACAATTTAAACTAACAAATTTAACTGGAAAAAATTAAGATTCAAGAACCTAATTCAAGAAGTTAAAGTTGAAAACTAATTCTAGATACTAAAACAAAACACAAAACAAATTCAAGAACCTATTTCAAATTCAAAGTTCCCAAATTCAAGTTAGTAATCTAATTCAAGAACCTAATTCCAAATTCAAGAACTTATGTAATTCGAGTTCAAAAAAGAACCTAAAGTTGAAAACTTCATAACTCAAAACTAACAATTTAAACTAACAAACTTAACTTAAAAAAGCTTAACTCAAAAAAACTAAGATTCAAGAACCTAATTCAAGAAGGTAAAGTTGAAAACTAATTCAAGATTCTAAAACAAAATCCAAAACTAATTCAAAAACCTATTTCAAATTCAATGTTCCCAAATTCAAGTTAATAATTTAATTCAAGAACCTAATTCCAAATTCAAGAACCTATATAATTCAAGTTTAAAAAAGAACTTAAAGTTGAAAACTTCTTAACTCAAAACTAACAATTTAAACTAACAAATTTACTGAAAAAAACTAAGATTCAAGAACCTAATTCAAGAAGTTAAAGTTGAAAACTAATTCAAGATACAAAAACAAAACACAAAACTAATTCAAGAACCTATTTCAAATTCAAAGTTATCAAATTCATGTTAATAATCTAATTCGAGAACCTAATTCTAAATTCAAGAACATATATAATTCAAGTTCAGAAAAGGCCCTAAAGTTGAAAACTTCTTAACTCAAAACTAACCATTTAAAATAACAAACTTAACTTTATAAAGCTTAACTTAAAAAAATTAAGATTCAAGAACCTAATTCAAGAAGTTAAAGTTGAAAATTAATTCAAGATTCTAAAACAAAATCCAAAACTAATTCAAAAACCTATTTCAAATTCAAAGTTCCCAAATTAAAGTTAATAATTTAATTCAAGAACCTAATTCCAAATTCAAGAACCTATATAATTCAAGTTTAAAAAAGAATCTAAAGTTGAAAACTTCTTAACTCAAAACTAACAATTTAAACCTACAAACTTAACTTAAAAAAGCTTAACTTAAAAAAACTAAGATTCAAGAACCTAATTCAAGAAGTTAAAGTTGAAAACTAATTCGAAATTCTGAAACAAAATCCAAAACTAATTCAAGAACCTATTTCAAATTCAAAGTTCCTAAATTCAAGGTAATAATCTAATTCAATAACCTAGTTCCAAATTCAAGAACCTATATAATTCATGTTCAAAAAAGAACCTAAAGTTGAAAACTTTTTAACTCAAAACTAACAATTTAAACTAACAAACTTAACTGAAAAAAGATTAATTCAAAAAAACTAAGATTCAAGAACCTAATTCAAGAAGGTAAAGTTGAAAACTAATTCAAGATTCTAAAATGAAACCCAAAACTAATTCAAGAACCTATGTCAAATTCAAAGATCTCAAATTCAAGTTAATAATCTAATGCAAGAACCTAATTTCAAATTCAAAAACCTATATAATTCAAGTTTAAAAAAGAACCTAAAGTTGAAAATTTCTTAACTCAAAACTGACAATTTAAACTAACAAACTTAACTTTAAAAAGCTTAACTTAAAAAAACTAAGATTCAAGAACCTAATTGAAAAAGTTAAAGTTGAAAACTAATTCAAGATTCTAAAACGAAACCCAAAACTAATTCAAAAACCTATTTCAAATTCAAAGTTCCAAAATTCATGTTAATAATCTAATTCAAGAACTTAATTCCAAATTCAAGAACCTATCTAATTCATGTTCAAAAAGAACCAAAAGTTGAAAACTTCTTAACTCAAAACTAACAATTTAAACTAACAAACTTAACTGGAAAAAACTAAGATTCAAGAACCTAATTCAAGAAGTTAAAGTTGAAAACTAATTCTAGATTCTAAAACAAAACTCAAAACTAATTCAAGAACCTATTTCAAATTCAAAGTTCCTAAATTCAAGTTAGTAATCTAATTCAAGAACCTAATTCCAAACTCAAGAACCTATCTAATTCAAGTTCAAAAAAGAACCTAAAGTTGAAAACTTCTTTAACTCAAAACTAACAATGTAAACTAACAAATTTAACTTAAAAAGCTTAACTTAAAAAAACTAAGATTGAAGAACTTAATTCAAGAAGGTAAAGTTGAAAACTAATTCAAGATTCTAAAACAAAACCCAAAACTAATTCAAAAACGTATTTCAAATTCAAAGTTTCAAAATTCAAGTTAATAATCTAATTCAAGAACCTAATTCCAAATTCAAGAACCTATATAATTCAAGTTCAAAAAAGAACTAAAAGTTAAAAACTTCTTAACTCAAAACTAACAATTTAAACTAACAAACTTAACTTAAAAAAAGTTAACTAAAGAAAACTAAGATTCAAAAACCTAATTGAAGAAGTTAAAGTTAAAAGTTAATTCAAGATTCTAAAACAAAATCAAAAACTGTCACGACCCAATTTCTCAAGTCATGATTGCACCTACAACCCCCCAGTAGGCAAACCAATTCTCGTAGCCCGGAACAGCTAGTAATGGGCTACTACCTAACCAATACACTCAACAAGCTGAGATAAGCAGAAGCAGAATGTAAAGGTAGACAAAACGGAAGCAAAACTCGAATATAAATACATAAAGGAAACTACACCAACCCCAAGACTTGGTATCAATAGTACAGAAGCTTCTAATAGAATACAAGTGCTAGAAGTAAAATAAATACAATACTAATTTGCCTCCGAAAGTACAAGGAGCAATAGTACAACAGATGAGATGTAGACAAGCCCCGACCGTCAGGCGCTCACCCTAGTCTCAAAGATCCAAAAGCTGCACGAGTCTGCAACGTGATCAACGGCGAAAGCTCAGCTAATATCTGCACCAAAAAGTGCAAAAGTGTAGTATGAGCACCAAATCAACGGGTACTCAGTAGGTATCATCGGCCGACTGAGCGCATATAAGATATAAAAGCAGTAAGTAACAGATAGCAAGAAAGCAGTCACTGAAGCAATAAGTAAGGCACAAGGAGCTAGCACAGATCATCCATAACCAAGAGCTTCAAGTAACACATGCTAGCACAGAGATACAATTACATAGAATCACAGGTGAAGGAAAGGAAAATGCACCTGGAGTCCTTGCACAATAATATAAGTAAGTAGAGAGAATGTTGAGAAAATGGCGGTATACCGGTAACCTCAAGTAGAAGGAAAAGATGGAGAGCAGTCTAACATACTAAAAATGGACTCAACCAGTATAAGGAAATCATAACACCGATCCAATCACATGATATCATAGCCAGGGAAGCACCTCACAAGTACCACCCTAGGATGAAATAACTAAACCACAATAACCGAGAGATACCACTCAGCTTCCCACAAGAATAGAACCAGAGTCTCACACTCTGCTCAGAAGGCCACACAAAAGTGCCTCAATAAGATAGGACTCCCTAGCCCTCACAATAATCAGATATCCCACAACCGAAACCTCAACAGGTTAACCATCAATAATCCTTCACTAACCGAGTGCCAAGACAAGCTCTAAATAAAGACAGGAGTAAATATAGTCTACCTACAGTCCCAACGGCCGCCCATACAACCGAGGAACACAATCAAGTGAAAGAAAACCCTCCGGCATCCCATACTACCGGAGCGTACACTGAACACACAGCAAACAAGGGTGGAATCCAATGCATGATATGATATGATATGATGTGTGAAATAGAACCTCTGTATGTACCTCCTCCGGTGCCAATCGGGCCCAGCAGGCAGGTTCCATGGAAGGACTCAGCCTGTATACCTCTACTCCACCGTATACCCTTCCCTCCGGCGCACGCAGCCCGAAGCCCCAGGCCCAGAGCGGCAAGGTCCATGGAGGTCCCCGACCCCATACTAAAACTCAGTATCAAGACATGTCATCCGGAAGCAAGTTCGGGATCAAGATAGAGACCCAGTCTCGAATATGCATGCCCAGACCCCGTCCAGGACTAAAGTAGTAGAAAATGCCTCAAAAACCCCTCCAAGGGTGCCCGGGCATAACCGGGTCTAAAACTGTAGTAAATCAAGTCTAGTGCTCTGCCCCGCAGAGACTAGTATCAGTAATAAAATCAAGTCTGGTGCTCTGCCCCGCAGAAAGTATTATCACTAATAAAATCAAGTCTGGTGCTCTACCCCACAGAGACTAGTATCAGTAATAAAATCAAGTCTGGTGCTCTGCCTCGCAGAGACTAATACCAGTAATAAAATCAGTGCGAAAACATCCAAAAATCCCCTTTTCGATCATCAACAGTACCAAAAATGGGGCCCCCAGGGCTATGCAAATTTAGGAAAACTGTCGGTAGTGGCTCGCAGCCAAAACTGTAGTAAAACATGCAGGGGAAAACCTTTTTCATGGATGATATGCTCGCACACAAATATAAAAGTAGCCAAATGGCTCACAACAACTCCTATCAGCCCTGTACAGGCCCAACAGCTACTCAACAGACATAACCAGCCTAAAAGGATAATCTCTATGTCCGGGACTCGCGGACACTCCCCAATAACCCACCGTCTATGTTCCAGAGTCAATACAAGGCCACACAGGACCACAAGGATAATATACAATACTACGCGAATACTACAAACAACGCATGAAATAACTGACGAACAAGGTGGACAAGGTCTGGGGTACCAATCTATAATAACCCACCCAAGGATGTTAATTAATGCAGTTATAGCCTATATACGCAGAGTCTAGATAGGGAAAAACCATAACCTACCTGTCATCCGATGACTAGCTGCGGGAATGGCGGCGTCCAGGCTGAAACTGCTCCGGGAAGCTCCAAATTACAAAAACACTTTCAACTAAAGTCCCAAAGGCATCTCTATAAAGCCTGACCAACCAAGGTAATGGAATAATTGCTAGTATCGACGAGGCTGCAAGAACGATCGCCATTTGATAAGGTATTAATGTCACACTCGCGACCAGCCAACTCCAAAGCATAAAATGAGGCCAAAAACAATAACAAATGAAATCTAAATCCAACAACAATACGTTAACCATATCTCCAAGGAGCGACGAGCTCCCGAGGCACTATTTAAAGGCGTACTTCATGTCATTCAATCCAATAACCATCGTCCGTGACTCCAATACGAGTCACACAAATCCCCAGTACCTCCAACATCATAACACAATCAACATACAACAATAACAACCCAATTTAATATGACAAAGGGGATGCCTGGAGCCACGGATCCAAAATACCACTTCGTGGCTTAGAAATCCATAAAACAATACTAGAACATGAAGTTACGAAGGAGGGTCATAGGAGGAAGGTTACCTCAACAAAAAGCTTTGAAATACCAAGCTAAACATGCTGTTATAAGGGCCCACCACGAGCTGTAACAATATACGGCAAGAAAACACGACAAACATGCCGATAACAATAAGTTCTCCTCGGAATTGATTCTAAAGCTCAAATTAAGAATGAGTCGAGGATTTAGAACCCTTACCTTCCGATAATCAAATGATAATACCATAAAAATATCAGTCCCACGAACTGCCTCCTTGCAGTAGCAACAAACAGAGCCAAAATGATGAGAAAACTATACCACGACGATGAGCTCGCGACGTAGAGCAATTTCCGTTAAACTTCTGAATTGAAAGGATCAAGGTCCATGGATTATTTCTAAGGTTTATATCTGATTTTCTATGGTTTTGGTCTGTTTTTGTGAGTTCAAAACGAAGGAGAAGCTGATTTATAAAGGCAAACCGACTTAGGATGTGGGCCCCACCTTGACGTGTCTGCTTGCGCGGTCTTACGAAAATACGGATATCTCTCTATTCTGAAGTTGTATGGATGAACGGTTTAGTGCATTGGAAACTAGACTCGTAGAACTTCGATTTGGTATATTGGGGGACCACTAACTCTTTATAGATAAGGAGAAACACCCCAAGACATTTAACCCAAATTTGAAGAGAATTCCTTAAAGGAATTTACAATAACTTTTTCCGACTTTTGTTTCGCAACTTGCTTGACTTCAAAACTTATCATACGACCAGTTTGCCATTACAATACCTCATAACACATCCTTCTTAGTATATTAGACACTATTAATCTTACCCCAAAGGCATGGGTTACTTTAAACCTTCCAAACGGGCGAGGTGTTACACGAGGCATTTCTTTAACTCGAACTTTCGAGTAAGGGATTCCTTTGACCTAGAACCTTGGTTTTATTCTTTGATATTACCAAGAATGTTGTCGGAAGTCAACGATTTCCAAAGTTGAAGCTCTAAAATGTGGAACGGCCATAAAGACCAAACAAATGGCCCGGGCACCGAACTACCAGTCCCGACAAGCCATAATTGACTTGGGCCGCTACAAGTAAGCTCTAATGGTACAAGAAAGCGAAAACGTGTAAATGACCGGAAGGGTCATTACATCATCCACTACTAAAAAGACTTTCATCCTGAAAGTCAGGAAGGAAGAAAATACCATAGATTTAAGAATAGCGGATACAATGCTTGCACTACTCTCTCAGACAACCCGGGTAACCTCCGCGACCAGATGACACCCAATAGAATAGAACCAAAGAAAGCAACCAAGCCTTAATTTCTTACTAGCCAAGCTAGATTTCAACCTCCAAAGATCTGCCAACCCAAACTGAACCTCAAGAATCTTAACCAAAAAACACCTACAAACCACCAAAACCAGAGCACCAAGGCTATCAACACACAAAACTCGAATCCTCAAAACCATACCAAGTTTACCAGAAAATCCATCAACCCAAAACTCTAACTCATGAACCCACTGTTCCGCAAAAGCCTTTTTTTTATTCTGAGTTGAATCCTTTAGCACCACAAAAAGGAAGCTGCATACAAGTCAAACACTCAAACCACCCTTGAAGCATCAACTGACACACCGGAGATCCATAGTTCTTGCTTATACTTTACCACAAATGAAGTCACCCACTTTATTCAAACTCGTTTTAAGCCAAGATATAGGCTACTAGCCTTTGCCATCTAAGATAACAACCCGTAGCATATCATTGAAAATGAAGTTATCTACCTTAACTGACCACCAACCAATGAACAAACATTTTTTCTAACATTAAATTTGCTAACTGAACCATTCCAGGTCTGAATCAGCTGAAAGTGAATGAACCAGGGCAACCTGCCCAAAAGGCCCAAACCAAAACCACGATCCTGCAAGAAGTGTGGTAAGCCTACCACGATGTCTATAACCATGAGCCAAGCTCCCAACTCTAGAAAACACTGCTGCTACTCCGAACACTCAAACACCATTTGAATGTGAAATCGCCTTACGAATCTCACCTCAGGAAGAAGTCCACCGTGCCATGAATATCAAGTCCAAACACCCCGAAGGCAAAGGAAAAAGGTGCATGGGGTTCAAAGTTACCATCTAGCCATAGAAATTTTTGCATATACTTTCAATTAATTCCTTTGGCTCGAATCAACCGCTCTACTGGTTCTGCAAACAAACAACCACTTCAAAGCATATATCCTAACGAACTTCTAGTCCATACTGGACGAGTCTAACCAACACTGGAACCCCACATAAACAACAACTTTGAAGGAATCAATTAAACAAGCTTTCAAATCCTTGGCAAACGAATGGTGATTACTAGTCTCTACGTATCATCAGAACTCAAAATAGCGTCGCTAGTCTCAACCCGCACAAGATGACCACATAAAGCATATACCACTACTAAAGCTCAAACTTACGCCGTTGAGTCTGTCCAACCATGGTAGAAGGACCTCGTACTAACTAGAACACTACTGAAATCTAGAATATCTCGCCTCTTGCAGAGGTTTTTTCAAGGACTAGGTGTCCAAGGCCAATAGCCACATCCACAACTGAAGTAAAGAAGCTAAATTGCCCGCACCCACTGCCTCCCGGCACTAGGATGCTACAACCAAATACAAACTACCACGAACCATCCGATGTAACCTGCCAATCCATGATTCTGAACACCGACTTTCAAAACTGCCAACCAAAGCCTTGGTCGAACCTGTATGCTGCCAATGAGCCCTTAAGAACCCAAGCCAACTAGGCTTGAAAATGCAAGTTGCCAACACCGCAGCTTCTACTGAAACAAAAACCAATCTATGGAAAACCCACGACAATATGTAGACGGCTGGATCGAATCACCAACACACAATCCCAAAGCAAACCTTCATCGCCACCTCAGGCAACTACGAGGACACATAAACATAAACAAAGAGTCATCTCCCTTCTTTTTCAACTAAACAAAAATCCTTTCTTAGCACATACTAAGCCTTACAAATCCTTTCACGAATAAGAACCTGAAGCCATTACCTTACTACTCATAGCTACACGTCAAATTCAATAAGGCAGGAGAAGAATGGGCCGGTTGCCCAACTCACCCGAAATGCCTACAAATACAACCCAACCACGAGGTTAGGATTAACACTTATTCGAAAGTGCTAAAGTCAAGACCCAATCACGATGCCAACATCAAGAACTCATCGAAAGAACTACGATCAAGATTCGTTCCAACTGGAGCTAGGGATACAACAAAACACCCAACGGACCAGGAAATGGAGGAGACTATGGGAACAACCCACATACATGCCAACCTCTTAAACTAATGAACAAAGAGGGTCGACTCTAGACACTCGGGAGACCAAACCAATCTATGCACACTAGCATAACCAATATCTCCCAATTGAGGAAAAAACTCAACTCTGGCCCAACTACCGGTAATACACCGAACCATCACACGGATCTCTAGCCACGCTAGATAACGGCCTAGGCAATAACCATCTAGGACTGCTCAACAAGGGAAACTCAACCACAAGTCCAAAATCATAATGAAACAGGGATAACCCAACTAGAAACAAACTAACAAGAACTACCCATGAGCTACAACTCCGAGAAAACACCTCTCAAGGCTAACTTACCCCCATCCACTACTAAAGAATAAACTACCAATAAAATAACATATCGATACTACAATTCGGGTAGCCAAACAACTTAAACAAGTAGCAAGTAGACATATAAGCAATAACTCGACAGAAGGGATAGAGTCGCAACACGAGTGGGACTAACATAAGTCGAAGGTAGCGAAAGCCTAACTTGGAGCAATAATATCAGAAACCTCTACCTCTGGCCCACCAAGAGGAGCATCAAGCTGACGGGATCAAACTCTGGACTGAGTAGTTAAAACTGAAGGCCTAACCAGCCCTCACCGGGGACAAGCTCTATAAAGGTGACCAATCTCTCCACAATGATAACAACCAGGCTTTCTGGGATACACAATCCTGGGGAAATTCCTAGCAAAGTGCCCATGCTCACCACACCAAAAATATCCTATACCAGATGAAGTCCGATGGGAAAATCTCGCCTCGTACTCCAATACTGACAGAAAACCCTGCTGAAGAACTAGAAGCTCAACTATAACTGAAGCACCACTCACAGAACCAGGTACTGAAACACTCACAGGAGGGCTCAAAGTCCTAGCCACGGTGTCCTGAAGCACTGAGGTCGCTATAAATCCAATCGGAGGTTGGGCTGACCCCATACCCCATATCTAGTGCAGTAAACCCTCACTCTGGAGTCCTGGCGCTGATGGAAGCACTGAAGCAACAGGAACAGAAGCCTCGATACCAATCGCTATCGCACTCATATGAGGCATCTCAGAATGAATGAACAACCGAAGTTTAGAAGTCAATAGAGCAAGGAACACACGATGAGGAGCCAAGAAGATGAAACTTTTCCTAACAATGTCCTGTAGCATCCCACAGATAGGATATGGACGTCATCGTACCAATCCGCGAGACTCTACTTAGACACTTGCTTCTGTACCATGACACCAGTGAACCTAGAGCTCTGATACCAAGCTGTCACGACCCAATTTCTCAAGTCATGATGGCACCTACAAACCACCAGTAGGCAAACCAATTCCCATAGCCCGAAACAGCTAGTAATGGGCTACTACCTAACCAATACGCTCAATAAGCTGAGATAAGCAGAAGCAAAATGTAAAGGTAGAAAAAACAGAAGCAAAACTCGAATATAAATACATAAAGGAAACTACACCAACCCCAAGACTTGGTATCAATAGTACAGAAGCTTCTAATAGAATACAAGTGCTAGAAGTAATAAAATACAATACAAATTTGCCTCCGAAAGTACAAGGAGAAACAGTACAACAGATGAGATGTAGACAAGCCCCGACCGTCAGGCGCTCACCCTAGTCTCAAAGATCCAAAAGCTGCACGAGTCTCTAACGTGATCAACGGCGAAAGCTCAGCTAATATCTGCACCAAAAAGTGTAGAAGTGTAGTATGAGCACCAAAACAACGGGTACTCAGTAGGTATCATCGGCCGACTGAGCGCATATAAGATATAAAAGCAGTAAGTAACAGATAGCAAGAAAGCAGTCACTGAAGCAATAAGCAAGGCTCAAGGAGCTAGCACAGATCATCCATACTAAGAGCTTCAAGTAACACATGCTAGCATAGAGATACAATTACATAGAATCACAGGTGAAGGAAAGGAGAACGCACCTGGAGTCCTTTCACAATAATATAAGTAAGTAGAGAGAGAGTTGAGAAAATGGTGGTATACCGGTAACCTCAAGTAAAAGGAAAAGACTGAGAGCAGTCTAACATACTCAAAATGGAATCAACAAGTATAAGGAAATCATAACACTGATCCAATCACATGATAGCATAACCAGGGAATCACCTCACAAGTACCACCCTAGGACGAAATAACTAAACCACAATAACCGAGAGATACCACTCAGCTTCCCACAAGAATGGAACCAGAGTCTTACACTCTGCTCAGAAGGCCACACAAAAGTGCCTCAATAAGATAGGACTCCCTAGCCCTCACAATAATCAGATATCCCATAACCGAAACCTCAACAGGTTAACCATCACTAATCCTTTACTAACCTAGTGCCAAGACAAGCTCTAAATAAAGACAGGAGTATATATAGTCTACCTACAGTCCTAACGGCCGCCCATACAACTGAGGAACAAAATCAAGTGAAATCAAACCCTCCGGCATCCCATACAATCGGAGCGTACAATCAACAAACAGCAAACAAGGGTGGAATCTAATGCATGATATGATATGATGTGTGAAATAGAACCTCTGTATGTACCTCCTCCGGTGCCGATCGGGCCCAGCAGGCAGGTTCCATGGAAGGACTCAGCCCGTATACCTCTACTCCACCGTATACCCTTCCCTCTGGCGCACACAGCCTGAAGCCCCAGGACCAGAGCGGCAAGGTCCATGGAGGTCCCCGACCCCATACTAAAATTCAGTATCAAGACATGTCATCCGTAAGCAAGTCCAGGATCAAAATAGAGACCTAGTCTCGAATATGCATGCTCAAACCCTGTCCAAGACTAAAGTAGTAGAAAATGCCTCAAAAACCCCTCCAAGGGTTCCCGAGCGTAACCGGGTCTAAAACTGTAGTAAATCAAGTCTAGTGCTCCGCCCCGCAGAGACTAGTATCAGTAATAAAATCAAGTTTGGTGCTCTGCCCCGCAGAGACTAGTATGAGTAATAAAATCAAGTCTGGTGCTCTGCCCCGCAGAGACTAATACAAGTAATAAAATCAGTGCGAAAACATCCAAAAATCCCCTTTTCTATCATCAACAGTACCAAAAATAGGCCCCCAGGGCTATGCAAATTTAGGAAAACTGTCGGTAGTGGCTCGCAGCCAAAACTGTAGTAAAACATGCAGGGGAAAATCTTTTTCATGGATGATATGCTCGTACACAAATATAAAAGTATCCAAATGGCTCACAACAACTCCTATCAGCCCTGTACAGGCCCAACAGCTACTCAGCAGACATAACCAGCCTAAATGGATAATCTCTATGTCTGGGACTTGCGGACATTCCCCAATAACCCACCATCTATGTTCCAGTGTCAATACAAGGCCACACAGGACCACAAGGGTAATATACAATACTACGCGAATACTACAAACAACGTATGAATAAAACGGAAGAACAAGGCAGACAAGGTCTGGGGTACCAACCTATAACAACCCACCCAAGGATGTTAATTAATGCAGTTATAGCCTATATACGCAGAGTCTAGGTAGGGAAAGCCATAACCTACCTGTCATCCGATGACTAGCTGTGGGAACGGGGTGGTCCAGGCTCAAACTACTCTGGGAAGCTCCGAATCACACAAAAAATACTTTCAACTGAAGCCCCAAAGATGTCTCTATAAAGGCTGACCAACCAAGGTAATGGAATAATTGCTAGAATCGACGAGGCTGCAAGAACGAGCTATATCCAATTGATAAGGTGTTAATGTCACACTCATGACCAGCCAACTCCAAAGCATAAAATGAGGCCAATAACAATAAGAAATGGCAGCTTAATCCAACAACAATATGCAACCCACATCTCAAAGGAGCGACGAGCTCCCGAGGCACTATTTTTAAAGGCGTACTTCATGTCATTCAATCCAATAACCATCGTCCGTGACTCCAATACGAGTCACACAAATACACAGTACCTCCAACATTGTAACACCATCAACATACAACACTAACAACCCAATTTAATATGACAAAGGGGCTGCCCGGAACCACGGATCCAAAATACCACTTCATGGCTTAGAAATCCATAAAACAATACTAGAACATGAAATTACGAAGGAGGGTCATAGGAGGAAGGTTACCTCAACAAAAATCTTTGAAATACCAAGATAAATATGTTGTTATAAGGTCCCACCACGATCTGTAACAATATACGGCAAGAAAACACGACAAACATGCCGATAATAATAAGTTCTCCTCGGAATAGATTCTAAAGCTCAAATTAAGAATGAGTCGAGGATTTATAACCCTTACCTTCTGATAATCAAATGATAATACCATAAAAATATCAGTCCCATGAACTTCCCCCTTGCAGTAGCAACAAACGGAGACAAAATGATGAGAAAACTATACCACGACGATGAGCTCGCGACGTAGAGCAACTTCCGTTAAACTTCCGAATTGAAAGGATCAAGGTCCATGGATTATTTCTAAGGTTTATATCTGATTTTCTATGGTTTTGGTCTGTTTTTTTGAGTTCAAAACGAAGGAGAAGCTGATTTATAAAAGCAAACCGACTTAGGATGTGGGCCCCACCCTGACGTGTCTGCTTGCGCGGTCTTACGAAAATACGGATATCTCTCTATTTTGAAGTCGTATGGATGAACGGTTTAGTGCGTTGGAAACTATACTCGTAGACCTTCGATTTGGTATATTGGGGGCCCAGTAAATCTTTATAGATAGGGAGAAACACCCCAAGACATTTAACTCAAATTTGAAGAGAATTCCTTAAAGGAATTTACAATAACTTTTTTCGACTTTTGTTTCGCAACTTGCTTGACTTAAAAACTTATCATACGACCATTTTACCATTACAATACCTCATAACATATCCTTCTTAGTATATTAGACACTATTAGTCTTACCCCAAAGGCACGGGTTACTTTAAACCTTCAGAACGGGCAAGGTGTTACACGAGGCATTTCTTTAACTCGAACTTTTGAGTAAGGGATTCCTTTGACCTAGAACCTTGGTTTAATTCTTTAATATAGGTTTTATTCGAAATAATTTTCTAATAATTATGGTATATTTAAAAAGCTATATTTATTTTACCACGAATTTATGCAATACCCGAGTATATACTTAACGGGACGGATTGGTTGCCACCTCCACTTCCACGTGGAAGTGAAGTAGGGCAGCAACCATGTGGTGGCATTGACTAAGAAAGTAATATATATAGGGTGATGTTAGGTAGAAACACAGTTTATTATTTTTGGCCACAAATTGTATCATATGTATGAACAAATGCCTAGAACTTTAGGAATTTGTTTGGCAGCAATTAACGTGCTTATAATTTACACGGATTCAACAACAATTTCTCCCTTAGTTAAAAAATTGTTCTTCTAAATATATTGTGTTAAGATACTGTGTTAAGGAGGGGAAATGATGATTGGTTGGTGTTTTTTTTAAAGCACCACAAGAAATCAATTATCTACGTCAAGTTATTCAAGCCCAAATCCGATTCGGATTTAGTTTTGGATTTTCTCGGAGTGGTTCGAGCTTGGACATCATCTTAGCAGCTTGTCATCGGATGACAGGTAGGTTACGGTTTAATTTCCCTAGACTCCGCATATATAGAATAAAATTGTATTAATGGGCATCCTTGGGTTGGATTATTAGGTTGGCAACACAGACTTCGACCGCTTTATTCATGTCAGCCTACTTTTGTTCCTCCGTTGTTTGTAGTAATTGTCGTTATATTTTATTTACCCTTGTGGTCCTATGAGGCCTTGTTGACTCTGGAACATAGAAGGTGGGATTTTGGGAATGTCCGCGAGTCCCGGGCATAGAATTATCCTTCTAGGCTGGTTATGCTTGCTGAGTAGCTGTGGGCCTGTGCAGGGTCGATAGGTTGATTGTGAGCTGCGGGCAGCTATTGTGTGTGATCATACCATTTTCATGCATATAAAGAGGTTTTATCCATGTTTTACTATGGTTTTGGCTTCGGGCCTACTAGCACTATTTTCTAACCTTGCATGGCCCGGGGGGCCCGTT
>QJPP01005631.1:0-65598 GCA_003996215.1 Jaltomata sinuosa
CCATAATGGAGAGTGTCATTTGAGCGTTATCAAAAATAGAGTCATTGTCGAGGAACAATTTGGCGTATTGAGCTAGTTTAGAATTTGAGTTTACTTACTCTAGTTCAAGGAGAAAAATAAGTAAAATGATTGGGGGGTTTGTAGTCGAAAACATGAGAGATGTTGTAATTTCAAGGTCGACCACCTCTTCCCAACGCAAGGATTGCAAGGGAGATTTGGGAATGGGTATTACTTCAAATCCATACGATCCATTACAAGTTTACCAAATACAAACTAGATTGCTCATGGTTCAAATGAAACAAGCCTTTTAAGTATCGATAATTTACCAACGTCTCTCCACCATCGACAAATATACCTCAACCAATTCTCTCGAACCCAGCTAAGCGTTTACAAAGCTCTTCCAATTATGACAACACAAGAATTACTATTTCTAGATAATTCTTTAAATGAGGGTTAGAGCCTCAAGTTAGTGCTAATCAATCCTTTCCTACCTTAATTCACTCTCTCAAGCCAAATCAAGGTAAAAGGGAAAGTCCAAGGGTTGATCACTCCCTTTAGATTAAATTCAGGCACAAGATTAATTAGAGAATCAAAGACCCAATTCATAAACTAGAAAATATTTAATAAATCGTAAAAGCACAAGATAAGAAATTATACCCAAATATTGTTTATATCTAACACAATATCCAAATCTCAAATCAACAAACACACCAATAGATTTAGCAATGCAAAACAAGATTTGAAGAAAGGAACTAAAGATTTTACAATAAAAGCTTCCAATCTTCTCTCCAATGGTGCTGGAGGATGAACTTGCTCCCCAAGCTAGCCCTAAGTTGTTCACTCTAAGGCTAAGGGTGAATTGGTTGAAGAACAATTGTGAAAAATCCAGAATATCTTTCCAAAACTGTTGGGTTGTGCTTTTATGTGGATTGGGGTTTCAGAAATGGAAATTTCCAATTCTGCCCTGTAGCTGCCGACTTTTTCATCGCGGTTGCGTGACCTCAACTTGTGATCGTGAGGTTTTAACTTCTCCTTCAACGTGGTCGCGTGACTTCATTCTTGCACTCATATGGCATTGATTTCTGGTGCATCACGGTCGCGTGCCTTGTAGCTCGCGGTCGCGATGAGCAACTTGATGTCAGTGATCAGCAACTCCTTTTAGCTTCATTTGACTTGTTTTCTCCCAAATCATTCTCGAACACTTCTAAAACACAAAAACCTGTAAAATACAAGTAATTTGTGTTCAATTGCACTATTTTTTCACTTTATACTAGCAAAATCATAAGATTAAAAGCTAAATAAGTAGGTAGAATACCAACTTATCAGTATTCCTCTAGAACGAAAGACAAATTTTTCTATTTATATGCTACCAGATGACCAGCCGATATCAACCCCCTTATAGAGTGGTACAAAAAAAATTGAAGGAATTGAATGAACAACTGAAAGATTTATTAGATAAGAGCTTCATCAGGCCTAGTGCATC
Source organism: Jaltomata sinuosa (assembly GCA_003996215.1). Lineage (NCBI taxonomy): Eukaryota > Viridiplantae > Streptophyta > Magnoliopsida > Solanales > Solanaceae > Jaltomata > Jaltomata sinuosa. The sequence goes on from QJPP01005631.1 coordinate 1,484, forward strand.
ACCAAGGGGTGCACCACTTAATTTGTGTGTAAGAAAGACGGCTCATTTCAAAAGTGTATAAACTATCGAAAATTGAATAAGGTGACTATAAAAAAAATATCCACTACCATGGATTGATAGGTTTTTTAACCAACTGCAGCATGCCCGATGCTTCTCAAAGATTAATTTATATTTAGGGTACCACTAGGTACTTGTTGGAGACACTAATATTTCAAAGACAACCTTCATGCTTAGATATGGCCATTTTGAGTTTCTTGTGATTTTTTTCTGTCACGACCTAATTTCTGAGGTCTTGATGGCACCTACAACCCCCAAGTAGGTGAACCAATTCTCGTATCTTGAAAAGGTTAGTAATGGGCTACTACCTAACCTATGCGCACAATAAGCAGAAATAAGCAGAAGCAGAATAAGATAGTGACAAGCAAAAGCAAATAACCCGAATAAAGGAATATACAAGAAAACTACACCAACCCCAAGACTTTGTATCGATAATGCAGAAGCTTGTAATAGAATACAAGTGCTAGAAGTATCAAAATAAGATATACAATTGTCTCCGAAAGTACAAAGAGTAACAGTGCCAAAAGATGAGATGTGGTCAAGCCCCGGTCATCAGGCGCTCACCCTAGTCTCGAATATCTAAAGCTGCACGAGTCTCCACGCGATCAACGGTGGAAGCTCACACTAATATATGCACTAGAAAGATGCAGAAAAGTGTAGTATGAGCACCAATTGCTAAGCAACGTGTACCCAGTAGGCATCATTGGCCGACTAGGCGCATATATGATATAAAAATGGTAATATAGTAGATAGCAAAGAAACAGTCACTGAAGCAATAGAGAAAGCACATGGAAACTAGCACAGAGAATAGCCAACCAAGATTTATAAGCATACAATGCTAGCACAGAAGATATACGTAACACCAAAACACAGGTGAAAGAAAGAAGAACGCACCTTGAATCCTTGCAACAACAGTATATATAAAGCGAGAGTTTAAGGAGAAGGGAAGTGTACCAGTAACCTCAAGTTAACAAGAGAAAGAAGGGAATCACTTAACATACTGAACAAGAAGCAATAAACTTAACAAAATCATACTAAAGTGCAATCAAAACAATCTCTAAAGTGCAAACCTAGGATGAATTAACTAAGACATAAAGAACCGAGATCCACTAATCAATAACCACGCTAGAGAATAGAATCCTATAACCCACAACCACTCAGAAGGCTACAAAAACAGTGCCTCAAATTAATAAGGGACCTACCAATCCATCAAAGCTCAAAAACTATCCAATAATCAAGGCCTCAAATGGCTAAAACCCACTAAATCACCAAGTAGCAAAGGCTAATAAGCTCTATGACACGAGATAAGCAATAATATCTACATACAGTCCCAACGGCCGCCCATACAACTGGAACACAATCAAGTAAAAATAAACCTTCCGGTATCCCATACTACCGGAACGTACACTAAGCACACAGCAAACAAGGGTGGAATCTGGATGAAATATGCATGATAATGATGATGGAACCAGGTGTGATAGTAGTGTCGTATGTTACCCCCTTTGGTGCCCCAAAGGCCCAATGGAGGCAGGATCCATGAAAGGAATTCTCCCGAGTATCTCTACTATGTCATACACCCCTCCTCCTGGCACATTTGTTGGCCCATATCCATTGGCCCAGGAATGACAGGGTCCATAAAGACTTACTCGTAGACCACATACTAAAATTGCCAAATGTCAAGTACAACTGCTGGACTGTATCCGGATCTAGATCAATAATCAGAATCTCGTAATACATGCCCCAAATTGAACAGGGTCTAAAATGTTAGCAGTAGTCTCAAACCCTCATAAAGGGGGTCTGAAGTGTATCCAGGTCTAAATCAGTAATCAAGTCTCAAAATCCCTAAACAGGGTGCCCGACACGTATCCGAATCTAAATACGTAGTAAAAACATATCTAGCACCCAGCCCCACCGAGCCTAGTATCAGTGTGGAATCAGGTGATAAAATCATCATAGTATCCTCTTTACACCAAGAGGTTTCATAATAGTCAGTTCCAAAAACCCTTTCAAAATTAGTTCCAAAAACTCTTTCATAGTCATTTTACTAAAAACGGGCCCTCAGGGCTATGCAAATTTTAAAAACCCATTTATAGTAGGTCCGAAGCCAAACAGTAGTAAAAGATGCAGAGAAATCATTTGCATGAATGATTTGCTTGCTAAAATAGGTTAGCCCAATGGCTCACAAACATTCCTATCAGCCCTACATAGGCACAATCAGTTCTACAACATAGATAACCAGCCTAAAGTAAGGTTACGATGTCCAGAACTCATAGAAATTCCCAAATATCCCATAGTCTATGGTCCAGAGGCATATACAAAGGCCACATGGGGCCACAAGGGTAATATAGCAATACTACATGAATACTACAATCAACGTATGAAATAAATGGACAAAAAAGGCGGACAAGGTCCGAGGGTACCAACCTAGAAAACCAACCCAAGAAAGCTAATTATTACAACTATAGCCTATATACGCAGAGTCTATGTGGGGAAATCCATAACCTACCTGTCGTCTGATGACTAGCTGCGGGAACGACATCGTATAAGCTCAAATTTCTCCGGGAAGCTCTAATTTGCAAAAACACTATCAACACAAAAATCTACGCATCAAAATGAAACCAACAATACCATAATGTTATAAACATGATCGGGTCAAAATTTGGGTCACAAGTGGGCCTGTGGGCCTCGCAACCCGAAGCTGGAAATGAAAATCACCTATGTGTTCCCCACATTGCCGGGAGAACATGCTCAAAAATTGAGCATAAATGGACAATTATACGGGCTCAAAACAGCCCCTCAATTCAAGAATTCAAAAGGGAATAAGGAAAATGGAAATTAAAGAGAGAAATTACCCGATTTAGAAGTCAACAATCGAACAAGGATCAATAATATACTTTCACCCAAGCTTTTGGGTTGATCAAAGGAATTTAATGGAGGTTTTGGAGCTCAAACCATGGAGGAAAGTGTCTTTGGATGTTGGAGGAAAATGCTAGAAATGAGGGCTGGCCAACTCTTTAAAGCTGTCCGCACAGGCGCAGGTGCGCTGGTGCAATGACACGCAGACAGGTGTAGGTGCGCTAGTGCAACGTCACCTGCCGCTTGGTGGAACGGCACACAGGCAGGCACAGGTGCGCCCCAACAGCAACAGCAATATGCCAAGGCAGAATTTTCAAGCGATGGGCCCCCGGGAACGCATCTGGGGTCCCGCGAACACAAATGAGCTGAGCTATTCAACTAGAAATGGCATTCTGGATCCAATGAAATCAAAGTTAATACCGTCAGAGGTTGATTTAATGAAAAGTGGTCCCCGCACCCAAAATCAACCTTTAGGCCAACAATCCCAAAATAGAACCCAAGGGCGGAAATCAAGTTCAGAATCATGACCCAAACCAATGGTCACTCTAGCCTAAACTCGACATTCCAGAGCTAACAGCCCTGACAAAATTCCCATCCGAGGCCGTCTTCTCCAAATATTGACCAAAGTCAACCAAACAGGCCCAACTGGCCTGAGAACACAGAATGAGAGAGAATTACAAGCTGAAAAGCTCCTGGATCCTGACCAAAGGTCTCGCTACACCAAAGACCATGCTCCAGAGCTAATGAAACTGTCAGAATTTGATTTCGACCATGATTACCAAGAATGTTGACCAAAGTCAATGATTTCCAAAGTTAAAGCTCTAAAATTGAGAAATGGCCATAAAGACCAAAAAAATGGCCCAGGCACCGAATTACCGGTCACAGCAAGTCATAAATGACTTTGGGCCTCTACAGGCATGCTCTAACAATACAAGAAAGGCGATAACATGAGAATGACCGAAAGGGTCATTACATCATCCACTACTAAAAAAGACTTTCGTCCCTGAAAGATAAGAAAGAAGGGAAAAGCAAAGTCTTAACAACTACGGATACAAAGCCCGCATTACTCTCTCGGACAACTGGGGTAACCTCCTCAACCGAATGGCACCCAACAGAACGAAACCAAGAAAAGCCACCAAGCCTTTGCTCTGCTCTAGCCAAGCTAGATCCCAACCTTTAACTCCAAAACTCCAAAGATCTACCAAAAACTGAACCTCAAGAATCTCAACCAGAAAGCAATGACACCACACCAAAACCAGAGGACCAAGGCGATCAACACACAGAACTCGAATCCTTGATACCACAACCATGTTCACCCACAAAGTCACCAACCAAAACTCTAACTCATGAACCCGCTCATCCATAAAACCTTTATTCTGACATGAATCCCTTTGCACCATAATCATGAAGCTTCACATAAGTCGAACACTCGAATCACCTTCGAACAATCAACTAACCCACCGGAGATCCATGGTTCTTGCTTATGCATAACCTCGAATGGAGCCAACCTTATGCTCAAATTTTATCCAGACCAAGCTATATTTTACTATTATTTGACATCCAAAATACTAACCCAAAGCACATACTCAAAAAATATAGTAGTTTGCCCCGACTGACCATCAACCAATGGACAGATACCTTTACTAGCATCAATCTTGACATTTGAACCCAACTAAACAAACCATCGAAACTCACTGAAGCTTGCATACCAGGGTTGGAAAGCCATATATGAACACCCTATGTTAACAAAGAAATCTCCCAACTGTCGAACAAAACCAACCTCATTGAACTGTGCCAAGTCTGAATCAACTGAAAGTGAATGAACCAGGGGAAATCTGTAACATCCTGGAAATCAAACCAGCTATCTAAGTTAAAATCTCAGAATAATTTAATGTTTCAGGCATAAGGGGTCAAAACCACAGACAGTGGTTTGAACCATGGGTCATGGAATGGAACCGTGATTTCCCTTGATCGATTCAGCCTCTGGTCTAGAACCACGAGTTATTTCTATGAACCATGGTTCAAACTACAGGTCTGTCCTGTCCACTCATGGAACTCAGATCAGAGGGTTGGAAAGTCCCTCTGAAATGATGAATCAACTCTACGACTCATCATCCAAATGATGAACCGTAGTCTTGACTCGTGGTTTGACCAGGGGTCAACTATGGTCCCCAGGAACCATGAGTCCAAATGAAGATCCATCATTCAAATGACAGGTTTGTCCTGTTAACTCATGGAATTCCTTCAGAAGCCTGAATTTTCTGTCAGAAACCACGTGTTGGAACCACGGGTCATTATTCAAATGACGACCCTTAGAACTAACCCGTGATCCCTGACACTGACCATTTTCCAGCTTTTTCTTAATTAAGTCCCAAGGGTATTTTAGTCATTACCCACTCTTTTAACTCCTAAATGATGTCATTTTGACCATTTCAAGAAGGGTTTTCACCCTCATTAGCCTAAGTTCCTTCTCATTACTTCACTCTTCTCCCAAAAAGGAAAATTCTTCTCCAAGCTTCAAGTCTCAAGCTCCAAGTTCAAGCCTCCTAAGTCTTTCCAATTCAAGTGGGTTATCTTCAATCAAGGTATGTGGGTAATCAACAATAGGTTCCTTTCACCCTTGTGCCCAAAAGCCCTAATTCAAATTTTGATTTCATGATTTTCAAATTAGGGTTCTTATCCAATTCTTATGGGTTTTGCTAAATATGGTCTTCTCATGATTTGATTATGAAGTTACTATTAAATTGCATGATTTCACATGGGTCTTTATATATTGACCCTTATTTCATGAATTGAAGTTTAACCATGGAAATATCCACATGCATGAAGTTTATTTAAGCAAATTGGATATTGATAGCATGTTCCTCATGGATTTCCAAGCATGTACATGCCTAGTTCCATGATTCTATGAAATTATATGTTTTATAAAAATTGAACTAGAGCCATGCAAATTTTACAAGTCATGAAGTATGCAAGTCCTTCTATGTTATGAAGTATTATGCAAGACAAGACACCCGATGTTCCATCAATGCTAATGAGCCATTTTCTAAAATAAAAACTCATGAGTAGTATGATGATCTGGGGTATGAACAAGTAAGAACAAGTTATGAACAAGATTGGCATCAGATATGTCACATATATGTGAGCACATGTTATATATTTTGGGAGTAGTATTTAGCACCAAGTTGGATCGGGTGAGAGTACCCAGGGTCCCAGAACTACGCACCCCCGTAGGTTCTAAGTCCCCTCTATTGGGCATCATATTTCTTTTGTGATCAGGCCACAGTTATGCCTCTATACCCTGGCAAGGTATATTGGGTCCTTTCGATGGGGCGTATACATCGGACTCCATGTAGCTCAGCATGGTTTATGTTGGTTAAAAGAAACTCCCACATATTTATTTTCAAGATATAAAGTTATATGATTCTATACTATGAAACCTAAGCTTTATTTCATGCTTCATGGTTTATACTTTGATATCTATTCATGTTCCTTTTTACATAACAAGTTCATTCTTAAGCATGTTTAAATAGTTTTTATCATGTTCATGCATCGCTCACATACTCGGTACATCCTATAGTACTGACGCATATCTTTTGTTGCATCCTTTGATGATGCAGATTCAGGTGTTCCTTCCAAGACACGTGGCTAGAGCTTCCAGGCCACTTTCTTTCAGTTGTTGGTGAGTCCTCTTAAGTGGAGGACTAGTTATATTTTAGAGTGTTGATTTCCTACTTCCGTACTTCGAGTTAGCTAGGGTCTTGTTCTAGAAACTCCTTATGTCATGTAGAGGCTTTTCATACATAGACAGTATTCGAGTCTTTTGAATCTTGTATGCCTATTTGGCTTGACTATCCATTTATGTTATTCTGACTGTATCTATCATGCTTCCGCTTATATTTGTTAGTCTTGAGAATGCTATGACCAAGGGTTAGCTTGGGGAACTTGTGGTCCCAAGTCCTGTGTTACATCTAGGGGTAACCTCGGGGCATGACAAACTTGGTATCAGAGCCTCAGGTTCAAGAGTCTTAGAATGTATGAAAGCCACATCGATTAGAGTCTTTTTCATGTATGTGAATTGCGCCACACATATGAGAGAGAAGCTATGAGATGTCTGAGAAAACTTTACTTCTTTCATGATCATGTCGTGCGACAGAGCTTAACTCTTCTTTTCCTCTAATCCTCATCTTGTACATTTCAGATTATGGCTCCTCGACGTGCTATGCCTCCTTGAGCCACTCGGAATGTTGTTCCTCCCATTCTAGACCCCGATGTCACAAATAAGGAATTCAGAAACACCATCCATTTCCTAGCCCAAACTTTGGCCACTCAGACCAATCAGCAGGCTCCTGCCCCAGTCTACCCTCATGGTGGGGTATCGGCCCATGTTCATGACTTTGTCCAGATGAACCCACCTAAATTTTGGGGTTCAAAAGTAAGTGAGGACCCGCTCAACTTTATTGATAAAGTGAAGGAGATCTTCAAAGTTATACAAGTGGTTGGGGTTGATTGTGTTGAGCTTTTATCTTATCAACTCAAGGATGTAGCTCATATTTAGTTCATGCAATGGAAGGAGGCTAGGGTGAGGGACGCAGTCCCCACGACTTGGGAGTGTTTTGAGAGGGCCTTTTTGATAGGTTCTTTCCCTGAGAGTTGAGGCAAGCGAAGGTGGAAAAATTCGAGAACTTGAGACAGGGGTCGATATTGGTTCAAGAGTATAGTCTGAAGTTCACTCAGTTGTCTAGGTATGCTCCCTCCATGGTAGAGGACCCACATGATCAAATGAGCAAGTTCATCTGGGGTTTCTGATGTGGTAAAGAAAGAGTATAGGTCTGCCTTGTTGTTGAGTGATATGAACATTTCCTGACTCATGACTCATGCCGATTAGATTGAGGGTGAAAATCTTAGGGATATGGCAAGGGAGAACAAGAGGGATATATGCGAGGGATCAGGTTTTGGTTATCACAGGTCTGGAGGTGGATATCGCTCCTCTTTCCAGAAGAAGTAATCAGGATCGGTTCATTCTTTTTCTAGTACTCCTACCTAGGCTCAAAGGCCTCATCATGATCAGGGTGGTAGGGGATCTGGTTCCTATCCCTAGTCTCAGGGTAGTGGTGCAAAGGGGCTTTCTTTTCCTATTTGTACCAGGTGTGGGGAAAATCACCCCGGTGAGTGCTTGGCCGGTAAAGAGGGTTGCTTTGGTTGTGGTCATCCTGGATAACGTATCAAAGATTGCGCTTCACCTAAGAAGGGACAGAGAAGTAGGACTTAGTCTACCCCAGCAGCTTCAGGAGGTAGACCAGCTCAGCAGGGCACAGCTTCTAGTTCTGGTGGTCAGCGCCAGAACTGCCTTTACGCTATGTCCTCTCGTCAGGATTAGGAGGGTTCCCCAGATGTTGTTATGGGTATGTTGAAAGTCTTCTCTTTCGATGTGTATACTTTGTTGGACCCTGGTGCCTCCCTATATTTTCTGACCCCTTATGTAGCATGCAAGTTCGTAGTTTGTTCTGAATTGCTTTTAGAACCCTTTTATGTTTCTACTCATGTTGGTGAGTCAGTCTTAGCCAAAAGAATCTACCAAAATTGCCCTATCTCAGTCCTTCATAGAGTTACTTCAGCGGATCTAATAGAGTTGGAGATGATTGATTTTGATGTCATTCTTGGTATGGATTGGTTGTATGCATTTTATGCTTCTGTTGATTGTCGTACTCGGATTTTCAGTTTCAAGTTTCCTAATGAACCCGTTTTAGAATGGCAAGGTAGTCCCCCTTCCTCGAAAGGTCATTTCATATCTTATCTTAAGGCTAGGAAGATAATTTCAAAAGGGTATGTTTATCACATAGTGCGGGTTATGGACACAGAGTCTGAAACCTCATCCCTTCAGTTTGTTCCTGTTGTGAATAAGTTTCCAAAAGTGTTTCCCAAGGATTTGCCTAGAGTCCCTCCCGAGCGGGAGATAGACTTTGGGATAGATCTTCTCCCAATATGAACCTTATCTTTATTCCTCCCTATAGAATGGCTCCCGCGGAACTCAAAGAGTTGAGAGTCAGTTGAAGGATCTTCTTGATAAAGGTTTCATCAGGCCTAGCATTTCTCCATGGGGTTCCCCAGTTTGGTTTGTTCAGAAGAAGAATGGTTCTCTTAGAATGTGTATTGACTACCGCCAGTTGAACAAGGTCACAATTAAGAATAAATATCCCATTCCTAGGATTGATAACTTATTCGATCAGCTTCAGGGTGCTAGTTTTTTCTCCAAGATCGACCTTAGATTCGGTTATCATCAGCTTCGCGTCAGAGAGTATGATGTCTCGAAGACAGCCTTCAGGACTTAATATGGTCATTATGAATTTTTTGTGATATCTTTTGGTCTAACGAATGCTCCTACAACCTTTATGGATTTGATGAACCGTGTGTTCAAATAGTACCTAGATATGTTTGTGATTGTTTTCATTAATGATATCCTCATCTACTCTCGGAGTGAAGAACAGCATGCGGATCACTTGAGGGTTGTGTTGCAAGCTCTCAAGGATAGACAGATGTTTGCTAAGTTTAGCAAGTGTGAGTTCTGGATGCAGTCTGTTGCCTTTCTGGGTCATATTATAACTAGTGATGGTATCTGAGTTGACTCTCAAAAGATAAAGGCAGTGAAGAACTGGCCTAGACCTACTTCCCCGTCTGATATTAGGAGCTTTTTGGGTTTGGTTGGTTACTACAGGAGGTTTGTGGAAGGATTTTCTTCCATTGCTACCCCTTTGACCTAATTGACTCAGAAGAAGGTAAAATTTCAGTGGTCCGACTTGTGTGAGAAGAACTTTCAGGAATTAAAGACTAGATTAACCACAGCTCCATTGTTAGCTCTACCCGAGGGCCTAGATGATTTTTTTGTGTATTGTGATGCTTCTAGGATTGGTTTGGGTTGTGTTTGGATGCAGCATGGTAAGGTGATTTCTTATGATTCAAGACAGCTTAAGACTCATTAGAAGATCTACCTACTCATGATCTTGAGTTGGCAGCCATGGTCTTTGCTTTGAAAATTTGGAGACATTATTTGTAAGGGGTGCATGTGTATGTATTCACCGATCATAAGAGTCTTCAGTATGTGTTCACTCAAAATGAAATGAGTTTATGACAAATAAGATGGCTTGAGCTCCTTAAGGATTATGATGAGTGTGCTTTACCATCCGGGTAAGGCTAATGTCGTGGCGGATGCTTTGAGTAGATTGTCCATGGGAAGTGTGTCTTCCGTTGAAGATGGGAAGAAGGAATTGGTTAAGGATGTTCATAAGCTCGCTCGATTGGGAGTTCGCCTTATGGACTCGACAGAAGGTGGTGTGATTGTTCAAAATAGTGCCAAATCATCTTTGGTAGCTGAGGTGAAGGCAAAGCAAGACAGGGATCCCATTTTACTTTAACTTAAGGGTGCAGTTCATCAGCAGCGGGTGGAGGTTTTCTCCCTTGGGGGAGATGGTGTGCTTCGTTATCAGGGTCGCTTATGTGTGCCAGATGTAGATGGGTTGAGACAGCAGATTCTGACTGAGGCTCACAGTTCTAGTTATTCCATTCATCCTGGTTCTACCAAGATGTACCGTGACCTACGGGAAGTCTTTTGGTGGAATAGTATGAAGAGGGACATAGTCGGGTTTGTGGCTAAGTGTCCCAATTGTCAACAAGTAAAGGTGGAACATTAAGGCCGGGTGGCATGATTCAAGATACTGACCTTCCCACTTGGAAATGGGAAGCAATCAATATGGGCTTTATTACTGGTTTGCCTCGTACTTGAAGGCAACATGATTCCACTTGGGTGATTGTCGACCGGATGACCAAGTCATCTCACTTTTTGGCTGTTAAGACTACTGATTTAGCAGACGATTATGCCAGACGATTTTGGAGATAGTTCGATTGCATTGTGTTTCCTTGTCTATCAATTTTGATAGAGGTCCTCAGTTTACATATCAGTTTTGGAAATCATTTCAGAAAGGTCTTGGTACCCAGGTGAAGCTTAGCACAGCTTTTCACCCTCAGATGGACGGCCAGGCAGAGCATACTATTCAGACTTTGGAGAATATGTTGAGAGCTTATGTGATTGACTTTAAAGGTAATTTGGATGATCACTTACCTCTTATCGAGTTTGCCTACAACAAAAGCTTTCACTCTAGTATCCAGATGGCTCCATATGAGGCACTTTATGGCCGAAGATATAGGTCTCCTATTGGTTGGTTTGAGGTAGGTGAGGCAGCCTTAATTGGTCCAGATTTTGTTCATGAAACTATGGAGAAGTTTCAGCTTATTAGGGAGAGGTTAAAGACCGCTCAGAGTCAACAGAAATCTTATGCAGATGTGAGGAGAAGGGAATTGGAATTTCAAGTTGATGATTGGGCTTTCCTTAAGGTGTCACCCATGAAGGGTGTGATGAGCTTTGGCAAGAAAGAAAAGCTTAGTCCCAATTTTGTACGTCCTTATCGGATCTTGAGGAGAGTTGGTAGCAATCTTATGAGTTGGAGTTGCCAATAGAGTTTGAAGTGGTTCATCCAGTTTTCCATGTTTCCTTGTTGAAAAAGTGTGTTGGTGACCCGAGCTTGATTGTACCTTTGGAGGATGTGGGTGTGAAGGATAGTCTCACCTATGAGAAGGTTCCCATAGAGATCCTTGATCGTCAAATTCGGAGGTTGAGAAATAAATAAGTTGCTTTGGTAAAGGTTCTTTAGAGAAATCAGCGTGTTGAAGAAGCTACTTGAGATAATAGTTTAATCCAAATACATCTATTTCCTTCCGATTCTGTTCCAGCTTGAGATAATAGTTTAATCCTTGGTATGTTCCTCCGATTCTATTCCACCAGTTCCTCTCATGATTCTAGCATGCATCCATGTTTTACGAAGTTAGTTTATCATGTTTTCAAGTTGAAAGGTTTAGTTTTTATGTTTACTCTTTGATCTCCATGTTTTGTTGCTGGTTGGCTGTTTTCTCTTCAGTTTTCCTTTGTTTAGTCTTCATTCGAGGATGAATGATCCCAAGGGAGAGATATTGTAACACCCCGGAAATCAAATCAACTATCTAAGTTAAAATCTCAGAAAAATTTCATGTTTCAGGAGTGACGGGTCCAAACCACGGACTGTGGTTTGAACCACTGTTCGTGGAATGGAATCATGATTCCCCTTGATTGATTGAGCCTCTGGTATGAAACCACGAGTTAGTTCTATGGACCGGGGTTCAAACCACGAGTCCATCCTGTCAACTCGTGGAACTCCGATCAGAGGGTTGGCAAGTTCCTCTGCAATGACGAATCAACTCTACGACTCGTCATCCAAATGACAAACCGTAGTCTTGACTCATGGTTTGACCAAGGGTCAACTATGGTCCCTAGGAACCACGAGTCCAAATGGTGATCCATCATTAAAATGATGAGTCCGTCCTGTTGACTAGTGGACTTCCTTCAGCAGCCTGACTTTTCTGTCAGAAACCACGAATTGGAACCACGGGTCACGATTCAAATGACGACCCATAAAACTGACTCGGATCCCTGACACCGACAATTTTCCAGCTTTTTCTTAATTAAGTCCCAGGGGTATTTTAGTTATTACCCACTCTTTTAACTCCTAAATGATGTCATTTTGACCATTTCAAGAAGGGTTTTCACCCTCATTAGCCTAAGTTCCTTCTCATTACTTCACTCTTCTCCCAAAAAGGAAAATTCTTCTCCAAGCTTCAAGTCGCAATCTCCAAGTTCAAGCCTCCTAAGTCTTTCCAATTCAAGTGGGTTATCTTCAATCAAGGTATGTGGGTAATCAACAATAGGTTCCTTTTACCCTTGTTCCCAAAAGCCCTAATTCAAATTTTGATTTCATGATTTTCAAATTAGGGTTCTTATCCAATTCTTATGGGTTTTGCTAAATATGGTCTTCTCATGATTTGATTATGAAGTTACTATTAAATTGCATGATTTCACATGGGTTTTTACATGTTGACCCTTATTTCATGAATTGAAGTTTAACCATGGAAATCTCCACATGCATGAAGTTGATTTAACCAATTGGATATTGATAGCATGTTCCTCATGGATTTCCAAGCATGTGCATGCCTAGTTCCTATGATTCTATGAAACTATATGTTTTGTGAAAATTTAACTAGAGCCATGCAAATTTTACAAGTCATGAACTATGCAAGTCTTTCCATGTTATGAAGTATTATGCAAGACAAGACACCCGATGTTCCATCAATGCTCATGAGCCATTTTCTAAACTAAAAACTCATGAGTAGTATGACTATCTGCGGTATGAACAAGTATGAACAAGTTATGAACAAGATTTGCATCAGATATGTCACATGTATGTGAGCACATGTTATATGTTTTGGGAGTAGTATTTAGCACCGAGTTGGACTGGGTGAGAGTACCCAGGGTCCCAGAGCTACGCGCCCCCATAGGTTATAAGTCCCCTCTGTTGGGGATTAGATTTCTTTTGTGATCACGCCACAGTCATGCCTCTATACCCTGGCAAGGTATATTGGGTCCTTTTGATGGGGCGTATACATCAGACTCCATGTAGCTCAGCATGGTTTATGTCGGTTAAAAGAAACTCCCACATGTTTATTTTCAAGCTATGAACTTTTATGATTCTATACTATGAAACTTCAGCTTCATGCTTCATGTTTTATACTTTGATATCTATTCATGTTCCTTTTTTATGTAACAAGTTCATTCTTAAGCATGTTATAAACAGTTTTTATCATGTTCATGCATCGCTCACATACTCGGTACATACTATAGTACTGACACATATCTTGCGCTATATCCTTTGATGATGCAGATTCAGGTGTTCCTTCCTAGACACGTGGCTAGATGTACCAAGCCACTTTCTGTCAGCTGTTGGTGAGTCCTCTTAGGTCGAGGACTAGTTATATTTTAGAGTGTTGATTTCCTACTTCCGTACTTTGAGTTAGCTAGGGTCTTGTCCTAGCAACTCCTTATGTCATGTAGAGGCTTTTCAGACATAGACAGCATTCGAGTCTTTTGGATCTTGTATGCCTATTTGGCTTGACTATCCATTTATGCTATTCTGACTGTATCTATTATGATTCCGCTTATCTTTGTTATGCTTGAGAATGCTATGACCAATGGTTAGCTTGGGGCACTTATGGTCCCAAGTCCCGTGTTACGTCTAGGGGGTAACCTCGGTGCGTGACACAACCTATCAAAAATACCCAAACCAAAACCAAGACCTCGCAATGAGTGTGGTAATCCTACCACAAAGTTCGTAGCCATCAACTAAGCTCCAAACTCTAAGAAACCGTTACTGCTTCAAACACTTGAACACCATTCAGAAATTGGGATCACCTTACTGGACTTGCCTCAGAAAGAAGTTCACCATGCCATGAATATCAAGCCAAAACACTCCGCAGGTAAAGGAAAGGGGTTCTGAAGACCAAGGTTACTGCTTAGCTATTAACAATGTCTTAAATCTCCCAACTCGCCCTCTGGCGCAAACATCCAATTTGTTGTACCCGTATACAAACCAACAACTCTAAAGCATACAACATACCAAACTTCAGGTCCATACTGGCCGAGTCTAACCAACGTTAGAATCTCACACATAGAAGACCACTTGGAGAGCCCACCAAAATAAGATTTCAACCCTCAGAATACAAAGGCAACCATCAAACTTAATGTACCATCAAGACCTAAAGCAGCCTTGACGGTCTCAACCCGCATAACCTAATCACGTATAATACACCATTGTTGATTCTATCAAGCTGAAGTAGAATGAACCTCTTACTGACAAGAACATCGCTGAGATTTGGGATGCTTGGTATTATCCAATGGTTAGCCAAGAACGGGATGCCCAAGGCAAATAGTCACTCTAAAATCAAAGTAAAAAAGCTAAGTTGCTTGAACCCACTGCATTTTGGCACAAGGATGCTGCAACCAAAGAGAAACTTCCACGAATCATCCGATGTAGCCTGCTAACCAACAATTCTAAAATCTAACTCCAATTGTCAATCAAAGCTTCTTTCGAACCCATGAGTAGACCCATATGTTGCTGACGAACACTTAGGAACCGGAGCTAACTAGGCTCTGAATGTACAAGTTGCCCAATCCATAGATGCTACTGAAACTTGGGTCCTCCAAAGAATATAACAGGGTCACCACAGTCGATGTAACAAGCTCCCAAAGGTAATACTGGAAATGACCACTACCTCAAACCCTTATTAAAGGAAGAAAAAAAATCCTCGAAGCAATCAAAGGAAAAGTCACTACAATGTGTAGTCAGTCGAATCACGTCATCAACACACAAAACCAAGAAAACTCTCAGCAATCACCTCAGTCAGCTACTAGAATGCATATATATGAACAAGGAGTCATCTCCCTCCTTTTTCAACTAAACGGAACACTTTCTAAGGAACACCGAACCTGATAGGCTCTTTCTCATATAACACCTGGAGTTATTCCCTTAGCTCCCATTCTGTGTCTTCTATTCTCAATAAGGTAGGATAAGAATAGGTCGAATGCCTAACCCAACCAAACTACTATGATCACATCTCAACCACGATGCTATTGTCAACACTTATCCATAATGCCACAATCAAAAGCTCGACCAGAAGACAACGATCAAAACTCATCCCAACTGCAACTGGGGAAAATAATGAAAACAACCCAACCAGACTAAAAACTGAAGAAAACCATGATAGCAATCCATTCACAAGCCAACTTCCTAACCTAACAATTAGAGAAGGTCGATTCAAATTTCCCGAGAAAAGTAAAACCAACACATACCCATTGGCATAACCACTCCAATCTCCTTAAGACAAAACCTCAATCTCCAGCATGTAACCACCGGTATCACACCAAACCAACAGAAGGACTTATAGCAAACGCTAGAGAACAGCCTAGGAAACAACAACCCAAGACTTCTAGAAATCAAATAACTTAAAACCTAACTCTAGAACCACAGGGAAGAACCAGAAATAAGGCTAACAAGACCTACCCACGAGTCACAACTCTGATAACCACCTCTCAAAGATAACTCACCCTATTCACTAGTAAAGAATAATCTATCGAGAAATTACATACATATACACTACAACTCAAGTAGTAAAACAACTAATCAAAGAAAACATGTAGGTATATAAGTAAGGACACAAAAAGGGAGTAGAATCGCAATGCGAATAAGGCTATCCTTAATCGAAACAGATCTGTACTTGGAGAAAAAATATCGGGAATGATTGGAGAAAAAATATCGGGAACCTCTACCTCTGGCCTACTAAGAGGGGCATTGTACTGATGGTGTCTATCTCTGGACTGAGTACTCAAAGCTGAAGGCTCAACCATCCCTCCCTGGGAACAATCTCTAAAAAAGTGACCAATCACTCCACAATCATAACACCCATGCTGACTGGGATACACGAACATGGGGAAATCCCTAGCAAAAGTGGACATTCTCGCTGCACTAAAAGTAAATCCCACTGAATGAAGTTGGTCAAGAAGATCTCGCTGAACCTGATCAGCCACCATGGCCTACACACCCCAAATACAAACCTCGAAGAACCTCACCCGTACCATGTCTACTCTGCTCTACATGCTCTGAATAATCACTCTTTGGAGCCTGTGGAACAACTGACACTATTCTGCTAGATAAGAAGCAATGGAACGGATCCCTAGCAGACAATCCCCTACCTCGAGTCTGAGAACCTCAGAAACTACCCTGGGAATGATGCATCTTGCTACTACCTCCATATACCTCATGACATAAACCCTCAATAGCCCAACCATGATCAACTACCTGAAGGAAGGTAGTCCCAACTGAAAGTAAGTGCTCGATCGCCAAACGAAGCAATGAAATTAAACCTCCAACAAAGATCTGAACTCTCTCAAACTTTAAAGGCACAGCCCTAGTAGTATGCCTAACCATTTTGTGAAACCTTGACTCATACTCCAATACCAACATACTACCCTTCTAAAAAACTAGAAGCCCAACTCTAACTGAAGCACTGCTCAAAGAACCGGGTATTGAAACACCCACCGGAGGACTCGGAGTCCTATCCATGGTGTCCTAAAGGTTTGGGGTAGCATGAAACCCTATCGGAGGATAGGCTAGCCTCAAACCCTCTATCTAATGCAGAAAACTCTCATTCTGAAATCCTGGAACTGACAGAAGCACTGAAGCAACAGGCAGAGAATCATCGACATCACCCATTGTCGTACTCGTCTTAGGCATCTGAGAAGGAATGAAACAATCAAAGTTTAAAAGTCAATAGAGCCAAGAACGCACAATAAGGAGCCAAGAAGATGGAACATTTTTCTAACAATGCCCTATAGCCTCCCACAGATAGGATACGGACATCATCGTACTGATCCACGAGACTCTACTTAGACACTTGCTTCTGTACCATGACACCAGTGAACGTAGAACTCTGATACCAAGCTATCACGATCCAATTTTGTAGGTCATGATGTCACCTATAACCCCTAGTAGGTAAACCAATTCCCCTAGCCCGGAATGGTTAGTAATGGGCTACTACCTAACCAATACGCATAATAAGCATAAATAAGCGGAAGCAGAATTAGATAATGACAAATGAAAGCAAATAACCTGAATACAGGAATATACAAGAAAACAACACCAACCCCAACACTTGGTATCGATAGTACAGAAGCTTCTAATAGAATACAAGTACTAGAAGTAACAAAAAGAGATATATAATTATCTCTGAAAGTACAAAGAGTAACAGTGCCAAAAGATGAGATGTGGTCAAGCCCCGATCGTCAGGTGCTCACCTAGTCTCAAATATCCAAAGCTGCACGAGTCTCTATGTGATCAACGATGAAAGCACACAATAATATCTGTACCAGAAAGATGCAGAAGTGTAGTCTGAGCACCAATTGCTAAGCAATGGGTACCCAGTAGGCATCATTGGCTGACTGAGCGCATATAAAATATAAAAATGGTAATATAGGTTTCCCCTAATGCCTCCTTGCTGCTTTCAAAGCTACACTTGCTTCCTTCATAAGCTAATAAGATATTCTAGCAAATAGCAAAGAAACAGTCACTGAAGCAATAGAGAAAGCACGTAGAAACTAGCACAGAAATAGCCAACCAAGAGTTATAAGCATACAATGCTAGCATAGAAGATATATATAACACCGAAACACAGGTGAAAGATAGAAGAACGCACCTGGAATCCTTGCAACAACAGTATATATAAAGAGAGAGTTTAAGGAGAAGGGCAGTGTACCAGTAACCTCAAGTTAACAAGAGAAAGAAGGGAATTTATTTACATACTCAACTAGAAGCAATAAACTTAACGAAATCATACTAAAAATCCAACTTCAAGATAAGCGTTGACATCAAAACAATCTCTCAAGTGCAACCCTAGGATGGAATAACTAAGACACAAAGAACCGAGATCCAATAACCAATAACAATGCTAAAGAATACAATTTGATAACCCACAACCACTTAGAAGGCCACAAAAATAGTGCCTTAAATCCATAAAGGACCCACCAATCCATCAAAGCTCAAAAATTATCCAACAATCAGGGCCTCAAAAGGCTAGAACCCACTAAATCACCAAATATCGAATGCCAATAAGCTTTAGGACATGAGATAAGCAATAATATCTACCTACAGTCCCAATGGATTCCATACAATCGAGGAACACAATCAAGTGAAAACAAACCCTTCGACATCCCATACTATACAATCGAGGAACATAATCAAGTGAAAACAAACCCTCCGACATCCCATACTACTGAAGCGTACACTGAGCACACAGCAAACAAGGGTGGAATCCGAATGAAATATGCATGATGATGATAATGGAACCAGGTTTGATGTAGTGTCGTATGTTACCCCCTCTAGTGCCCCAAAGGCCCAATGAAGGCAGGATCCATGAAAGGAATTATCCCGAGTACCTCTACTATGCCATACTCACCTCCTTCAGGAACGATAGGGTCTATGAAGGTCTACTCATAGACTATATAAAAAAATTACAAAATCTCAAGTACAACCGCTAGAGTGTATTTAGATCTAGATCAATAATTTGAATCTCGTAATACGTACCCAAAATTGAACTGGGTCTAAAAAAGTAGCAGTAGTCTCAAACCCTCATAAAGGGTGCCCGGAGTGTATCCACATCTAAATAAGTAATCAAGTCTTAAAATCCCTAAACAGGGTGCCCAACACATATTCGAGTCTAAATATATAGTAAAAACATGTCTAGCACCCAGCCCTACCGAGCCTAGTATTAGTGTGAAATCAGGTGATAAAATCATCGTAGTATCCTCTTTACACCAAGAGGTTTCATAAAAGCCAGTTTGAAAAGCCCTTTCATAGTTATTTTACTGAAAATGGACCCTCGGTGCTATGTAAAGTTTAGAAAACCATTTATAGTAGGCTCAAAGCCATAACAGTAGTAAAACATACAGAAAAATTATTTGCATGAATGATATGCTTGCAAACAATAGGTTAGCCCAATGGCTAACAAACATTCCTATTAGACCTGCACAGGCACAATCAGCTCTACAGCACAGATAACCAGTCTAAAGTAAGGTCACGATGTTTAGGACTCGTATACACTCCCAAATATCCCAATGTCTATGGTCCAGAGGCATATACAAAGACCACACAGGGCCACAATGGTAATATAGCAATACTACATAAATACTACAATCAATGTATAAAATAAACTGACAGAAAAGATGGACAAGGTCTGAGGGTACCAACCTAGAAAATCAACCCAAAGAAGCTAATTATTGCAGTTATAGCCTATATACGCAGAGTCTAGGTAGAGAAAGCCATAACCTACATGTCGTTTGACGACTAGCTGTGGGAATGGCATCATCTAAGCTCGAACTGCTCTGGGAAGCTTGATAACGCTCAAAGTACCACTCCAATTTAGAAGCGTAAGCGATCATTGTCAAATATAGAACCCAACAAAGGTTGGGGTCGATCCCACAGAGAATATGGTGAGAGTTAAGTCGTTAGTGACTTAGTTGACTAATGGTCAATAGTTTCCGGTAAATAAAGGGGGGGTTTTGTGTGAACAATGTGTAAATAAAACGAACAATAATGTATGAGAATAATCAGTAGGAGAATGAACTAGGGAAGTGTTTACCATGGCATTGGTAACGATGTCGATCCTAAGCTTAACCGAGTTCTTGCTATAGGTGTGTCACGATGTGATTGAATTAATGGTATCGTCTAAACGTTTCTCAACCAAAGAGATGAATTTACTTTTCAATTCTCTCGAACTTGAAAAGGTTTGCTTTTAGATTTCAATCCTAAACATCAAGTAGATTAATCTAGTTACAACATTAATCATAAGACGAGAGTTGGTAGTCTCGAATCCTCGTCGTTAATCAAGTTTCCCGGTTTTAATCTCTTTACTCAAGCAAATTAAACCTAGGCATGTTCTAATATTTGCAACCACTAGAGAACGTTAAGCATGAATGATTAACAACGTGACAATCATATATATTGAACCCGTCGCTACCCGGACTCTATATCGCTACTTTAGCCATGGCTCCCACAACCCTAGTTGTGGGAGGTTTAGTTACTCATGCTTGTAGAAGAATAAAAGAAAGTCATATTCATAATAAAGAAAAGAGATCCTTACAATGTAGTGAGAACAATCTTTAATTATTCCAAGAACAAGAAAATAAGATCCCAAGAACAAATCAAGAACAAGATTGAGGAGGAAGAAAACGTGTATTGCGTGTTTTCCTCTCTCAAAACTCGACTTTAAACTCCTAAAATTATTGGGTAATGTATGTAAAAAGCTTGACTATTAAAATAAACCTAACATAGGGTATTTATAGGAGTCTAGGAAACAAATCCCAAAAAAGCTCGGATTCCGCGTAACCGACTGCCTGAGTGTGACGGCCTGGCTGACGGACCGTCACTGGCTTGACGGACCATCGCCTGGACCGTCACCCTTGGGCAGTCCACTGCCTTCACTTGACGGTCACTGTGATGGACCATCACATGTGTGACGGGCCGTCACTCAGGTCGTCACTCTTATCCAGAATACTCTTTTTCATGTATTTCCTTCTGTTTCCATGTTTGTCTCCATTTCCTGAAAATACACCATAAACACATCAAAAACGACGACGGTTGCTTGAAAACGTACGATTGTTCTTAGTTAAAAGGAGTCGAAAGTGCCATAAAATGGCGGCACATCAACACCCTCAACTTAGACGTTCGCTTGTCCTCAAGCAACATAACATAAAAAGAAAAACACACGACGACTCAACTAAGAAAACAAACTCGTGTCTCTAGCAACTCATGGTCATTCAACATCTTATTCAATTTTAAATTAAGCTCCCTCGTAGCACACAAATGTATGAAACACTAACTTGTAAGGATCCAAAACATGTCATTCTGATATGATAGAACATTATGCATACACACGCATAACTATCCTAACAATCAATAGACAATACAGAAATCTTGGTGCCCTCACCACAAAGAAATCCCACACACAAGATTTGGGACTAGGTAAGCGCTCACACTCACAAATGATTTCAAACAATGCACATGCGATACCATAGGCTTGCCCTTACTATTCTATTTCAGTTCTTCAGAAAGCCGCTCAGGATCACTACAGTACTTGTTTAGGCTTGTAATGAGGCTTCAGGTGCAGGTAGGATGCATTTAGGGGTTAGTGACTAAGCCCTCCTTGGAACCACTGACGTCTTATTACCACATAAATTTTTGTCCATCCTTATTCACCTTTTTATTTCCTTCTCTCTAGCTGTAGGTGCGACCTCTTTATTTTGACCATTCTTTTTATTACTTTTTCGATCTTCTTCATCTCTTTTTATTTTTCTTTTCTTTTCTTAGGCACACACCCGAATTTTCATTCTATTCCCAACCAATCTTCTTCATCCTCTTTTTCTTATCATTCACCTCTGTAGTAGCCACCCTTAACTTAGGCTGATTGCCTGCGTTGAGGTGCACAATGTCCAAGGGAGGACCAGGGCCAAAACAGGGTTTACCTCTATAGTAGCCACCCTCAACTTAGGCTGATTGCCTGAGTTGAGGTGCACGATGTCCAAGGAAGGACCAGGGCAAAAATAGGGTTCAAAGTTAAACAGGAATGGTGACAGGTTATTGAAAGAACAAGGTTAATTATGGCTCAAACAGGGATCAAAAAGGGATTATTTGCATTTGGTCGGTCTTATAGGTTAAGTGGACTGCATACAAAAAGGGCCTGTGATCCTTTCCTAAGCAACCAAACTTCGAACTTAACAAAATAGACCGGGCAAGTTCTAGATGCATGTACAGAGTAAGAATTTATAACAATAATCTCACACACTCTTGGCACCAAGAAACTATACCGCTACCAACTATCAAACACCCGCTCGGCTTAAGCATACTTATTCTAATCATAATCACACAATGACATACAAGGATCCAGACAGTCAATCGTTTCACCATAAGCTCAAAACCAGAAAATTTTTCAGAGGGGCTCCTTTTAGTCAAGAAAAATGCCATTATGCTTGCTATAGACACTAGAAAATAACTAAAAATTTAAACGACAGCCTAAATATGCCGGTTCTACTAGATAGCACACCGGAGGGAAAAGAACTCGGCAACAAAAACCCTCGGTGGTGACTCACAGGTTTCCCAACACCCTCAACTTAGACTCATGCATTGTCCCCAATGCATACATGTGAAAACTAAAACTGTGAGAATAAGGAATACCTGTGAAGTCCATAGGACTCAGATTTTGACATGATGTTGGAGACCGCCAGGGTCTCCAAAACAGGAAAACTCGGTGGAGTGTGTGCACGCGACAACCTCATATTGCGTTTCAGCTTCTTCTTTCATTGGCTCCGCAGCTAGTCGCGATAACTTCTTCGCTCTTTCTTTGCAGATTCTCTTGCGGTGTTTTCGTTTCTTTGATCTATTTTCACTGCCTTTCTCTACATGTCTCCCTTCTCGCACCATCCTTCTTACAACAGCTAGAGATTCGACCAAACCCTTCTCCTCGAGATGCACATCCGCAGGTGCTTCCTCAATAACATTGACGACCGCGACCACCCTCATGTCACTTGGTTTCTTCATCAATTTAGACACATCGAACTTGACAGCTTCATTGTTTAGCCTGAAGGTCAGTTCATTTCTTTCCATATCAACCAACACTCTTGCCGTGGCTAGCGATGGTCGTCCCAAGATTATGGGAACTTCAAAATCCACTTTGCAATCCAAGATCACAAAGTCAGCTGGGAAGATAAGCTTACCGATCTTTACTAGCACATCAGACAATATTCCCACGGGCCGCTTTACTGAACGGTCAGCCATCATCACTCTTATGGATGTTGGTTTAGGAGCTCCCAAACCCAGTTGTTTATAGACGGCTAGCGGCATCAAGTTGATGCTAGCACCCAGATCACACAAGGCTTTCCCGAAGTTGAGCTTCCCAACAGTGCAGGGAACAGTAAAAGCGCCTGGATCTTCCTTCTTTTCGACTAACGATCTAGAGGAAATAGCGCTGCAATGGTGGAGGTTATTTTCTAGTTCGAAACTTACCGACCTCTTCTTGGTAATCAAGTCCTTCATGAACTTGGCATATCCAGGCATTTGTTCAAGCGCTTCGACCAGAGGGATGTTTATTGATATCTGCTTCAGCATGGTCATGAAATTCAGGAACTTACCATCTTCCGCTTTCTTCTTGAGGCGTTGTGGGAAGGGAGGTGGTGGTCGAGGCATCATAGTTGGAGGTTTGTCGGCTTCCATGCTTTCCTCCGCGGGCTTTAGCGTTTTCTCCTCTACCGCCTCTTCTTCATCCGTAACATCACCTTGAGTCTGAGTTACCGGATGTGATTTCGATAACGTTCTACCGCTTCTAGTAGTGATCGCCATACAACTCGCATCCTTCTTTGGATTTTGGACGGTGTCGCTCGGCAAGGTACCCGTCCTTCTTGGATTTAAGGATGCCGAGATCTGCCCCACTTGTTGTTCCAATTGATTTATCGAGGTGGAATGAGAATCCACCACTTGACTTAATGTTGATAACGCAGTCCTCATCTCCTTTACCCCAGAGTCAGGCGATTCCACCTTCAGCAGTATCTTTCCAATCATGTTTTCTAGCTTGGACATCCCTGCCTCGTTGCTAGCTTTGTCCCGAGTACCAGGTGGTACATACAACCCACCTCTATCAGTGTTGTTCCTCCAGTTTCCTTGGTCGCGATCTCTGTAGCCAGCCTTTTCATAGAAGTTGTCCTTCTGATAGGTCCGACCTTGGTTTCCTTGGCCATTGGCCTGGAAACCCCCCAAGTAATTCGCCTCCTCATCAGTTTCCAACTCTGCTTCTCTACCTTGGGAACCCACAGCTTTTACCTTCTCTATACCTCCTGAAAACAAGTGCTTTGTCAGAAGGTCCAACTGCGTTTTCAGATGCGCCATGTCTTGGTCGCGCTCCTCCTCTTTTCTGCGCTGCTCAGCTGGCATACCAACTGTATAAGTGCTAGCTGCTACCTCTGTATCCCGTGTATGCCAGGCCCTGTTGGTTTTGGTGAGCCTGTCCAAAGTAGTTGTGGCCTCAAAAAAAGTGAAACCCATGAATGCACCACCTGCTGCGTTGTCTAACATCGGCTTCGTAGCCGAATTCAGTGCCTGGTAGAACGTCTGCATCAAAAAGTTATCGGTCAACTGATGGTTCGGGCATTGTGTTATCTTCTTTTTAAATCGCAACCAGGTCTCGTGCAATGCTTCGTGAGGTTGCTGCCTGAAGTTGCTAATCTCGTCCCTCAACTGTATCATCCGAGAGGGAGGAAAGAACCTTTCTAGGAAAGCTCCTCTCAACTCTCCCCAAGTTGCGATAGAGTCGGGGGTCAGCTCTGTCAACCACAACGCTGCCTTATCAGACAGAGACAACGAAAACAACCTGAGCCTGATTGCCGTCTGACTTACTCCAGGCAACTCGAACGACTTGCAGATGCCCACGAAATTCATCAGGTGCTGGTTTGGATCATCCCCAGCGGTACCCCCGAACACTCCTCTCAAGTTCAACAGCTGGATCATCGTGCTTGTGATGTTGAACTTGGCTCCGGGCGCTAGAGGTGGAAGAGCAATGGCGCCTGTAGCGCCTACTCCATCCAAGTCGATATCCTCATCATTCAGCATAACATCGTCCTGCAGACCACCAGCATTTAGATTTTGTTGGGCCTGCAGTTCTGCAGCGAGCCTTGCTGCCTCTTGTTGTGCGGCCATATTCCGCCTTAATGTTCTAGCAAGCTCGGGATCGTAAGGAAATGTTGATTCACCCGAGCGCTGGGTACTTGGCATGCACAACTCTGTACCCTGTCAAAAACAAAAACAACAAATATACGTAAAAGCAAGAAAGTATGACTAAGAGTCAACTAAACACACCGGACTTAATAATCAACCGTATTCCCCGGCAACGGCGCCAAAATTTGATAATGCTCAAAGTACCACTCCAATTTAGAAGCGTAAGCGATCGTTGTCAAATATAGAACCCAACAAAGGTTGGGGTCGATCCCACAGAGAATATGGTGAGAGTTAAGTCGTTAGTGACTTAGTTGACTAATGGTCAATAGTTTCCGGTAAATAAAGGGGGGGTTTTGTGTGAACAATGTGTAAACAAAACGAACAATAATGTATGAGAATAATCAGTAGGAGAATGAACTAGGGAAGTGTTTACCATGGCATTGGTAACGATGTCGATCCTAAGCTTAACCGGGTTCTTGCTATAGGTGTGTCACGATGTGATTGAATTAATGGTATCGTCTAAACATTTCTCAACCAAAGAGATGAATTTACTTTTTAATTCTCTCGAACTTGAAAAGGTTTGCTTTTAGATTTCAATCCTAAACATCAAGTAGATTAATCTAGTTACAGCATTAATCATAAGACGAGAGTTGGTAGTCTCGAATCCTCGTCATTAATCAAGTTTCCCGGTTTTAATCTCTTTACTCAAGCAAATTTAAACCTAGGCATGTTCTAATATTTGCAACCACTAGAAAATGTTAAATAATGAATGACTAACGATGTGGCAACACATATATTGAACCCGTCGCTACCCGGAATCTATATCGCTGCTTTAGCCATGGCTCCCACAACCCTAGTTGTGGGATGTTTAGTTACTCATTCTTGTAGAAGAATAAAAGAAAGTCATATTCATAATAAAGAAAAGAGATCCTTACAATGCAGTGAGAACAATCTTTAATTATTCCAAGAACAAGAAAACAAGATCCCAAGAACAAATCAAGAACAAGATTGAGGAGGAAGAAAACGTGTATTGCGTGTTTTCCTCTCTCAAAACTCGACTTTAAACTCCTAAAATTATTGGGTAATGTATGTAAAAAGCTTGACTATTAAAATAAACCTAACATAGGGTATTTATAGGAGTCTAGGAAACAAATCCCAAAAACGCTCGGATTCCGCATAACCTACTGCCTGAGTGTGAAGGCCTGGCTGACGGACCGTCACTGGCTTTACGGACCGTCGCCTGGACCGTCACCCTTGGGCAGTCCACTGCCTTCACTTGACGGTCACTGTGACGGACCGTCACATGTGTGACGGGCGGTCACTCAGGCCGTCACTCTTATCCAGAATGCTCTTTTTCACGTATTTCCTTCCGTTTCCATGTTTGTCTCCATTTCCTGAAAATACACCATAAACACATCAAAAACGACGACGGTTGCTTGAAAACGTACGATTGTTCTTAGTTAAAAGGAGTCGAAAGTGCTGTAAAATGGCGGCACATCAAAGCTCTAATTCACAAAAACACTATCAACACAAAAATCTACGCATCAAAATGAAACCAACAATACCCATAATGCTATGAATATGACCGGTTCAAAATTTGGGTCACAAGCAGGCCCGTAGGCCCCATAACCCAAAGCCAAAAATGAAAAACACCCATGTGTTCCCCACATTCTTGGGAGAATATGCTCAAAAATTGAGCATCAACAGACCATTATAAGTGCTCAAAACAGCCCCTCAATGCAAGAATTCAAAAGGGAATCAATGGAGGAAAACAAAAATTAATGAGAGAAATTACCTAATTTAGAAGTCAACAATCGAACAAGGATCAATATTATACTTTCCCCCAAGCTGTTGGGTTGATCAAAGGAATTTAATAGAGGTTTTTGAGCTCAAACCATGGAGGAAAACGTCTTTGGATGTTGGAGGAAAATGCTGGAAATGAGGGATGGCCAGCTCTTTAAAGCTGCCCGCACAGGCGCAGGTGCGCCCAAGACAGTGCAGGTGCGCTGGTGCAACGGCAGCCAGGCAGGTGCAGGTGCACTGGTGCAATGGCACCCAGGCAGGCGCAGGTGCGTTGGTGTAATGGAATCGGTGAAAATCCCATCGGAGGTTGATTTAACAAAAAGTGGCCCCGCGCCAAAATCAAACATTAGGCCAACAATCCCAAAACGGAACCTAAGGGCCAAAATCAAGTCCAGAAGTTGTGGGACCTGAACCAATGGTCCTTATAGCCTAAACTCGATGTTTTGGAGCTAACAGCGCTGATGGAATTCCCATCCGAGGTTGTCTTCTCCAAATGTTGACCAAAGTTAACCAAACAAGCACAACTTGCCTAAAAACACAAAATGAGAGAGAATTTCAAGCTGAAAGGCTCCCAGATCCTGACCAAAGGTTCCACTAGACTAAAGTCCATGATCTCGAGCTAAGGAACTATCAGAATTTGATTCCAAGAACAATTACCAAGATTGTTGACCGAAGTAAACGATTTCCAAAGTTAAGATCTAAAACTAAGAAACGACCATAATGAACAAACAGACAGCCCAGGCACTGAACTATTGATCCCAGCAAGTCATAAATGACTTAGGGCTACTACATGCAATCTCTAACAGTACAAGAAAGGCGATAATACAAGAATGACTTGAAGGGTCATTACACTTTCGAGTTTACAAATGCCCCAGCATTATTTATGGACCTGATGAATAGTATCTTCAGGCCATTCTTAGACTTGTTCATCATTGTTTTTGTTAATGATATTCTGGTACATTCTCGATCAGAGGCCAAGCATAGAGATCATCTCTGAGTAGTGCTTCAGGTACTTCGAGATTATAGGTAAGCTAACGAAGAATGAGTTCTGGTTACATTCTGTGGCATTTTTAGGCCATATTGTACTAGATGCTAGTATTCAGGTTGAATTACACAAGATTGAGGCAGTGAAGGCTTGTCCTAGACCCACAATCCTGATAGAAGTTCGTAGTTTTTTAGGGTTAGCAAGGTATTACAGAAGGTTTATGGAAGGATTTTCTTCACTTTCAGCACCCTTAACAAAAGTTGACTCCACAAGTAGGTAAGTCTCAATAGAACACAGCTTGCGAGCGGAGTTTCCAAGAGCTTAAATATATATTGTCTTCAACAACAGTTTTGGATTTACTAAAGGGTCCAGAGGGCTATGAATGTATTGTGACGCTTTAAGAGTTAGGTTGGTTTATGTCTGAATTCAACAAGGAAAGGTAATTGCTTATGCTTCTAGACAGTGAAAGAAGAATGAGAAGAACTACTCGAACCACAATTTAGAGTTGGCTGCATTTATTCATGCCTTGAAATTTAGAGGCATTACTTGTACGTCATTAATGTTGATATTTGTACACATCATAAGAGCCCCCAATATATTCTTAGACTGAAAAAGTTAAACCTACAATAGCACCTATGGCTCAAATTTTTTGAAAGACTATGACGTGGATATTTCATACCATCCAGGGAAAGCCAATATAGTAGCAGATGCCCTTAGTCATAAGTCTATTGGCATTCTATTGTATTTGGGAGCTGAGAAGTGAGAGATGGATTAGGAGTTCCATCTGCTAGCTAGTTTGGGGGTTAGATTATTAGACTCTAATGATACTGGAGTCATAGTTCAGGACATAGTAGTATCACCTCTAATAGTGAAGGTCAAGTCATAACAATGCAAGGATCCAAGCTTAGAAAAGCTCCGAGGTAAGGCTCGGTAGCGGGAGTCTTTAGCCTTAGATATAGCAGCTGATGGAGTCCTTGAATTCAAAGATTTGTTATGTGTTACAAATGTTGTAGGGCTTCGATAGCAGGTTGTGAAAGAGGCACATCATTCTTTTTACTCTATTCACACAGGATCCACAAAAATGTATCATGATTATTAAGGAGATTTATTAGTGGTCGGGCATGAAAAGGGACATAGTTGGGTTCGTAGAACAGTGCCAAAATTGTGAGCAGGTAAAGGTAGTGCATCAAAATCCTAGTAGGCTGACTCATGAGAGAGTTATTCCATTTTTAAAGTAGGAGGAGATAAATATGTATTTGCCTCATTTGTGATGAATGTTCGATTCTTTTTGGGTGATTGTTAATAGGTTGGAAAAAAATAGGCCCAATTCTTGCAAATCAGGGCCACATTCTCAGTTGAAGATTATGTAGGCTATACATTAGAGAAATAGTAAGACCTCATAGTGTCCCAGTATTGGTTATTTTAGATAGAGGGGCACGGTTTACAAAATTTCTAAACATCTTTCCAGAAGGGTTTGAGGACTCAGTTTAAGCTTAGTTTAACTTTTCATTCTTAGACCGATGGCCAAGACAAATGTATGATGTAGACGCTCAAAGATATATTACAAGCATGTGTGCTAGATTTATGAGGGAACAGGGATAATCACTTGTCACTTATTGAGTTTTGACATTATAACAACACTTATTCAAGCATTGGTATGGAACCGTAAAAGTCTTTATGTGGTCAAAAATACCGATCAACTTTTGGTTGGTTTGAGGTTCGTGAGTTAGGCTTTGTTAGACATGACATAGTGCATCAAACCATGGAAAAGGTTATGCTGATCTGAGACTAATTATTGATAGATCAGTATCGCAAAGAAATCATATTCAAATGTTAGGTGATGGGACATAGTAACCAACATTGACGATTAGGAATTTTAAAGGTTTCACTGATGAAAGGTGTTATACAATTTTGTAAGAAGGGAAAGTTGAGCCCTCAATATATTGGACCTTACCATATTATGCAATGGATAGGCAGAGTTGCTTACTATCTAGAGTTACCTTCAGAGTTAGAGCAGTGCACCAAAACTTTCATGTTTCTATGTTACAGAAGAGTATCGGAGACTAAACACATATAGTACTAACAACAGATGTTCAGATTTTTGGGGAATTATCTTGTAAAGAAGTCTTAGTTGTCATAGTAGACCACCAGATTAGGAGATTGCAGAATAAGGATATAGCTTCATTGAAAGTGTTATGGTGGAACTGTAATATCAGGAGATGGCCTGGGAAGCTAAAGAGGACACAAAGTCCATATATCTTTGCTTGTTCACTGTCATGCCCCGAGGCTACCCCCTAGACGTAATATGGTATCCGGAGCACAAGTGCTCCAAATTAACCCTTGGTCCTAGCATACTCAGACATCAATTCACGAAAACATAGCGGAAGCATACTAGATACGAACAGGCAACCACAACTTAAATGAGGACAAGGCTTAAGAAGTATCAACTCCATACAACGGAAAGCAAGTCTAGCTATGTATCAATCCTCTAAACTATCATAAGAGCTGATGGGATAAGACCCCAACTAGCTCGAGAAATCTGAAAAAAACAACATAAGAGAAATAGGTCTAATACTGGCACTCGGATAATGAGGTCTCACCATTGGAAACTGGGACTCCGGCAAGATCTAGCCACGAGTGTGAGGGAACGAGCCTGAAACTGCATCATCAAAGGATGTAGCGCAAGATATGTGTCAGTACTATAGGATGTATCGAATATGTGAGATATGCATGAATATGATGAAAACATACTGGAAACGTAAATAGAAGCTTAGTTCATGCAAAATGGAGTTATCAAAAGTAAATATCATGATTTGATTAGTAAGCGTGAGATATGAGTCAAGACTTCAAAGTAGATGTCATAAGCTTAAGCAAGTCAAAACATTCATATGGGAGTTTCTTATAACCGACATTAGACCATGCGAGCTACATGAAATCTAACTATATAACCCTAGTTAACAAAGATGACTTGAACCGTGCCAAGGAATGAGTCACCATATCCAACTATATAACCCTAGTTGGCAAAGTTGCCCTAATACCCGCTAAGGCACAAGACACCATACATCAATATGTGGAGCCACTCTCATAAGCCCATAGGGCACTTCATAACCTATGTTGGCAATGTAGTTTTTGACTTGGGTAATCAAAGCCTCATCGCTCGGTGCTAAATACTACTCCCAAAACATATACATATAGCTCATAAACTCATAGTTGCACAATATCATGCCAAACCTTATTGAAAAGCATGAAAATACATCGGGTATCATGCAATTCTCATATCATAAGTTCTTGAAGTTTAGCAAAGCCATAATGCCAAATCATACTTTTTCTTTCTAAATTTATACTTGAAGAATTAGGCATGAAATTTCCATAAGGTACTTGAGATCATAATATCAATGCATGAAATTGAACTTAAAATACATGGAGGAATCATGAAAAACACTTAATAGAAAGACCCAAGAGGATTGAGTAAGAACCCCAACTTAGAAATCCATATCTTGAAGGAAATCATACTAGAAATCAACTTTAATGCATGGGTTTCCGAAATCATTTAAGGAATCTTAGTCAAATCATAGATACACAATAAGAAACTATGAATTGATGCATAGAAACTGATTTCGTAAGTTTTTCCCCAATTTAGATTAAAACTCTAATTTCACAAGTTCATAATTCAAAATAAGGATTGGGGGTTTTGGGCACAAGGGTGAGAGAAACCCATTGTTGAATACCCACATACCTTGATTGAAGCTAACCCACTTGAAATTGAAAGAGAGGACACTTGATCTTGGAGTTTGAGAAAGTTCTTTTCCTTTTTGGGAGAAAAATAAAGATTTGAGAAGGGAATTAGGCTAATGAGGGTGAAAACCTTTTGAGAAATAGTCAAAAAAAACCTCATTTAGGAGTTAAAAGGGTGGGTAATGACTAAAATACCCCTGGAACATAATTAGGAAAAACCTAGAAAAAGTTGACTTTCAGGGACCACATATAGATTCCACGAGTCATAGACCAAACCATGGCTCGTGGTTTCCACCCGTTGTTCCTGGCCAAAAAGATAGGCCGTAGAAACCAAACTATGGGTCAACAAGATGGACCCATAGAATGGATCACGGGTCATAGACCCAAGTCGTAATTCCTGGGGACTTAGCTAGTCTCTGATTCAATACCACGAGTGGACACTATAGTATGTGGTTCAGACTACGGTCCGTAGAAGTCACTCGTGGTTCTTGAGGAAATAGGCAACCCTCAGATCAAGTCCCTCGAGTTGACTTTACGGTCCATAGAGTGAACTATGGTCCATAGAACCAACTCATGGTTCTCAAACCAGAGGCTAACCTGCAGAAGGAATTTCCACGGTTCCATTCCATGACTCGTGGTTCCAACCATGGTCTGTGGTTTGGACCCGTAATTCCTGGAAACATGAAATTTTTCAGAGTTCTAAACTTAGAAAGCTGATTCGATTTCTGAGGTGTTACATTCACCCCTTCAGATGATGTTCAGAATAGATAGATAGTAGCCCAACATTTGAGTACCTGAGGTACATTATCCTATATAGGTATTATTGCATTGTTTCCTATGATACCACATGCATTATCAACATTAGAGGATGAATGTCCCTAACAGGGGGAGGATATAACACCCCACCCATTTGAACATTGGATTAACTCATACTTTTTGGATAAGAATAAGAGCTTAATATGTTAGGAAGAATGTTTTATGAGGTATTTAAATTCATAATGGTCGTATGTTAAGTTTTGAAGTCAAGGAAGTTGCAAAATAATAGTCGGGGAAAGTTATTGTAAATTTCATTAAGAAATTCTCTAAAAATTTGGGTCAAATGTCTCAAAAAAATTCTCCAAATCTATAAAGAGTTAGAAGGCCACCCAACCAACCAAATCAAAGGTCTACGAGTCTTTATTCCAACTCACTACACTATTTGTCCATACAACTTCAGAATAGAGAGATATTTGCATTTTTGTAAGACTACACAAGCATGCACGTCAAGGTAGGCCCCCTAGCCCAAGTCAGTTTAGCTTTATATAAGCTGATTTCCCTTCATTTTAACTCATAATTTTCACCCAAAAATCGCAAAATAATCAGAGTGAAAGTTACTAAATACTCCATGGGATTTGATGCTTTCATTTCAAAAGTTTAATGAAAGTTGCTCTACGTTGCAAGCTCGTTATTTTAGTATAGTTTTCCCCGTCGATTTAGTGGTGTATCTTCATGGTTGTTATGAAAGATATATAACAGATATTTATTAAGTATGTTTCAGTAGATATGGAGTTATATTGGCAAGGTAAGAATCCCATACACTTATCTATTTATTGAATCGAGATTCTAAGCCTGTAGTTACAAAATGTTTTAGTTGCCGATGACTTGTAGTAGTTTATTGTTGATTTTGGCTTTGGTTGTTGTTATTTCAAAGAGATAGATGGTTTGTCTTCGTATTTCTAAAGTTTTTGTAAAGGAAATCATTCACCTATGACCCTCCTTCAGAATCTCATGTTCTAGTATCATTTTAATAGATTTTTGAGCCACGAAGTGATGTTTTGGAAACTGTAGCTCCGAGCAGCCCCTTTTTTTGTTAAGTTTGATTATCATTGTTGTGTACTGATGGTGTTAAGGTGTTGGAGGGACTGGGGGTTGGTTTGATTCTTATCGGAGTCATGTAAGGTGGTTTTTGGATTAAATAACGTGAAGTACGCCTTGAAAGAGTGCCTCGAGAGCTCGTTGCTCCTTCAAGATGTAGTTAGCATATTGTTGTTAGATTTAGCTGTTGTTTATTATTTTTAGTAGCCTTATTTTATTATTTGGACTTGGTAGTCGCGAGTGTGACATTGATGCCTTATCAATTAGTTATGTCTCGTTCTTGCAACCTTGTTGATTTTCACATTTGTTGCATTACATTTTGTTGGTCAAGCTTCATAGCAAAACTTTTGGGCTTCAGTTGAAAGGTATGTTAAGGCTTCCTTTTCACTTTCTAGCATGACCTTTAAGACCAAAGCTTGTACAGCTTGTGTAACATCATTATTCGACTAATTGCCTTATAGTATTGAATTTTTCCCAACAACATGTTTTAGCGACTATCAGCAAAACTCTATTCCTTACTTCGCGGCCTAGAAGAGCATGGTATGATTGTATTGAGCTCCTCTGTGATTACATGATATTATTGTGTTGTTTTTATCATATTGCTGCCTCTTTTGAGCTTGTTTTATCCTCAGCAGACACTGACACTGCAGGGTTTTGGAGCCTACACTCTAGTTACTATTATCGTGCCTTTAGGCTATGCAGATGTCAAGACCCAATTTCTCGGTCATGATGGCACCTACAACCCCCGGTAGGTGAACCAATCCCCGTAGCCCAGAACAGTTAGTAATGGGCTACTATCTAACAAATAAGGGAACAAGACGAAGAGAACAGATAAAAGGGATATAAATATATACATATGCGGAAACTAAACCAAACCCCAAGACCTGGTATCATAGTATAGAGCCAAACTACATACACGGAGTGCAAATAATCCAAAACAATATATACAGATGTTTGTGAATGGTAATAGAGTACATGAAGCAAAAGATAAACTAAAGCTAAGCTCTGATCGCCAAGAGCTCACCCTCAGTCTGAAGTAGTCCCCAACCGATCTCCAAGCACGAATCACAGTGATCTAACGGCGATGGCCCACGCTAGGATCTGCACCCAAAGATGCAGGGGTAGGGGTGAGCACCAAATGCGAAGCATAAGGTACCCAGTAGGTATCATAGGCCGACTGGGCACATATAAGATAAAAGTGTAGTAATAGATAGAGTAGAAGCAAGTAGTCACAGAAATTAACGAAAGGTACACCGGAACTAGCCCAGAGGGAAATCAACAGAACCACATATGAGGCTAGCAAGCAGAATATACACACCATAGGCACAGGTGAAAGTAAGAAATAGCGCACCTGGGGTCCTTGCAATAACAGTGTATACAAAATAAGTTTACGAAATGGACGGTATACTGGTAACCTCAAGAGTAGAAAGAAGAGAGAAAGAGTAATAATAGGCATGCTCAGAGACATGGATCAAACTCAACTATTCATACCAATCTCATACTTATCTATAATAGAGAACAATTCTGTAAGTAAATAGCAAAAGTCTACCTACAGTCCCCCGGCCGCCCATACAACCGAGGAACACAAACAAGTGAAAACAAACCCTTCGACATCCCATACTACCGGAGCGTACAATCAACAAACAACAAACAAGGGTGGAGCCTCAAACAATGAATGATATGATGCATGAAGATCTCAGTGAAATGGTATCTCTGTATGTACCTCCCCCGGCGCCGATCCGGCCCAGCAGGTAGGTTCCATGGAAGGACACTGCCCGTATACCTCTACTCCACCGTATACCCCTCCTCCGGCACACGCAGCCCATAGCCCCTGGCCCGGATGGCAAGGTCCATGGAGGTCCCAGACCCCATACTAAAACTCAGTATCACAACATGTCGTCCGGAAGTAAGTCCGGGATCAAGATAGAGACCCAGTCTCGAATATGCATGCCCAGACCCTGTCCAGGACTAAAGTAGTAGGAAAATATCTCAAAAACCCTCCAAGGGTGCCCGGGTATAACCGGGTCTAAACAGTAGAAAGTCATCTCAGGTGCTCGGTCCGACCGAGGCTAAAAATCATCTCAAGTAACAAGAAAACTCAACTAGCACCCCGGCCCTGCCGAGTCTAGCGATAATCATAAAACTGATGATTTTAAACATAATTTTACTTTCCTTTATCCAGAAATATTCACAAGTTAAATCAAACCATTTCCAAATTATTTCCATCAAAAATGGGCCCCCCGGGCCATGCAAGGTTTAGAAAATAGTGTCAGTAGGCCCGAAGCCAAAACCATAGTAAAACATGAATAAAACCTCTTTATATGCATGGAAATGGTATGATCACACACAATAGCTGCCCAGCAGCTCACAATCAACCTATCGACCCTGCACAGGCCCACAGCTACTCAGCAAGCATAACCAGCCTAGAAGGATAATTCTATGCCCGGGACTTCGCGGACATTCCCCAAAATCCCACCTTCTATGTTCCAGAGTCAACAAGGCCTCACAGGACCACAAGGGTAAATAAAATATATCGTCAAATACTACAAGCAACGGAGGAACAAAAGTAGGCGGACATGAATAAAGCGGTCGAGGTCTGTGGTACCAACCTAATAACCAACCCAAGGATGCCCATTAATACAATTTTATTCTATATATGCGGAGTCTAGGGAAAATAAATCGTAACCTACCTGTCGTCCGACGACAAGCTGCTAGAACAACGATGTCCAAGCTCGAACCACTCCAAGAAAATCCAAAACTAAATCGGAATCGGATTTGGGATGGAATAACTTGACGTAGATAATTGATTTCTTTTCGGTGATCCAATAAATTATCAAGATCTTGCTTATTGGAATCAACTTTTAACGTGACACAAGAATGATACACTGAGGCAGTTTGCACCAAAATTGTGTTCCAGAGAAGTGCGATGAAAGTTAGGCAGCAATCACCATTGCAATTTGCTCCCATGCGTAAAGTGAATAGGCAGCAATAGATTTAGAAGTATAATGTAAGTTAGGCAACAATTGCCTTTGCAATTTGCTCCAAATGATTTAAGTTTGGCAGCAATTGCCTACCACATCAATTGGTTTCCACGTGGGGGGGGTGTGTCAACACCACACCTCCCCTTATCTAATTAATGATAGGTGGATCCCCGCTACGTACGTACTCGGGTATTGAATAAATTCATGGTAAAATAAATATAACTTTTGAAT
Source organism: Jaltomata sinuosa (assembly GCA_003996215.1). Classification (NCBI taxonomy): domain Eukaryota; kingdom Viridiplantae; phylum Streptophyta; class Magnoliopsida; order Solanales; family Solanaceae; genus Jaltomata; species Jaltomata sinuosa. The sequence continues at coordinate 38,212 of QJPP01005631.1, forward strand.
ATACCATAATCATTAGAAAATTATTTTGAATAAAACCTACTATATTATAATAATAAATTTCAACACCACTAAATTTACTATCTCCTGTTAAAGTATTACAATGTATAAAAACTTTATAAAATAAATACATATACAATTATATTGTAACAAAAATATTTTTCATAAACCTTTAAAATATTTTGAAAAGGTAATAATAATATAATTTTTACCAAATTCAACTTTTAAATAAAATATTTTCAATTACACGCACGATGCTAATAAAATTCTTAAGCTTAGGCTCGTAATTCACCAACGCACGATTTTGATACTCAAGAATTCTCTCGGGATCCTCCTTTATGTTTTATCACTGTTTCGGAACTGAAATGGCATTTTAAAACGCGAAGTTGAGGCTTAAATCGAGCTTAACCCGACCCGATTCGCGACCCGGTTCGCAACCCGTTTTCTGCCAGACAGTCCTCTTTAATACAGTCATAACTTTTTACTCCAAGATCAGTTGGACGTGAGGTTTTGTGCGTAGGAAACTAGACTCGTAGACCTTCGATTTGGTATTTTGGGGGACTTCTAACTCTTTATATATTGGGAGAAAAGCCCAGAGACATTTCACCCAAAGTTCAGGAAATTTGTTAAAGAACTTACGATAACTTTTGTCGATTTGCTTGACTTCAAAACTTATACGTGGAAATGACCGGAAGGGTCATTACATCATCCACTACTAAAAAGGGCTTTCGTCCTCGAAAGTCAAGGTCAAGGGGGTACCTGAAGGCTAAAATAGCTGCGGATACTGATCCTGCATATCTCTCTCGGTCTCCCAGGTAGCCTCCTCGACTGGACGGTGCCTCCACTGAACCTTAACAACCGGGATCTCTCGAGACCTCAATCTCCTGACATCTCTGGCCAAAATAGCTGCCGGCTCCTCAACAAGGCTAAACCCTCACCCAACTGAACTGAATCCCACTGCAACACATGAGACTCATCTGGGACATACCGACGCAACATCGAAACATGAAATACAGGATGTATAGCTAAAACATCGGAGGCAAGGCTAGCTGATAGGCAACGCTACCAACCCTCTGAAGAATCTCAAACGGCCCAAAGTACCTGGGGCTAAGCTTGCCCCGCCTACCAAATCTCATCACGCCCTTCATGGGCGATACACGGAGAAACACCAAGTCACCGACACTAAACTACAAGGCACGAAGCCTACGATCAGCATAACTCTTCTGCCTGCTCTGAGCTGCCCGAAGTCTGTCCTGAATCACTCGAACTCGGTCTAAGGAATCTTGAAGCAAATCTGTGCTCTGTGGCCCAGCACTAAAACTGTCAAACTAACCTACCGGTGATCTGCAACGCCTGCCATACAAAGCCTCAAAAGGTGCCATGCCGATACTCGAATGGAAGTTGATATTATAAGCAAACTCTGCCAAGGGAACAATCTGATCCCAAGAACCTCCAAAGTCAAGAACACAGGCTCGAAGCATGTCCTCCAAAATCTGAATGGTCCTCTCGGACTGGCCATCTGTCTTAGGGTGGAAAGCGGTACTAAGATGAACCTCTGTACCTAAATCTCGTTGAATAGCCCTCCAGAACTGAGATATGAACTGAGTGTCGCGGCCTGAAATGATAGAAGCTGGGACCCCATGCAACCGAACAATCTCACGAAGGTAGATCTGAGCTAACCTCTCTGCACCATAAGAAGTCTGAACCGTCAAGAAATGTGCTGACTTAGTCAGCCTATCAACAATCACCCATATGGAATCAAATCCATGAGAAGTACGAGGCAAACCAACAACGAAGTCCATAGTAATTCCTTCCCACTTCCACTGAGGAATGGGAAGTCGCTGCATCAAACCACCAGGTCTCATGTGCTCGAACTTAACCTGCTGGCATTTCAAGCACCGAGATACGAACTCTGCTATATCTCGCTTTATACCCCTCCACCAGTAAAGCTGTCTCAAGTCCCTATACATCTTTGCTGTGCCAGGGTGAATGGAGTATCTAGTACAATGTGCCTCATGAAGTATCAACTGCATCAAATCACTAATCCTCGGAACACAAAGGCGGCTATCAAACCTCAGAACCCCATCTGAATCTAGAGTAACCTGGCTGGTCTCACCCTGAACAACCCGATCACGAAGGTCACACAACTGCTGATCCTCAAACTGACGGCTCTGAATCTGATCAATCAAAGTAGAACGAACCTCAACACTGGCGAGAACTCTGCTAGGATCCGAGGACTGGATGTCCCAGGCCAACGGTCGTTCTAAAATTGAAAGAGAAGCTAGGCTACCCATACTCACCGCTTTCTGGCTCAAGGCATCTGCTACTACGTTTGCCTTGCCCGGATGATACAGAATAGTGAAGTCATAGTCCTCCAGTAACTCGACCCATCTCCTCTGTCTCGAGTTCAACTCCCGCTGACTCGTGATATACTGAAGACTACGGTGATCGGTGAAGATATCACAGTGAACTCCATATAAGTAATGCCTCCAGATCTTGAGCGCGAAAACTACTGCCGCCAACTCTAAGTCATGAGTGGGGTAGTTGCGCTCGTGAACCTTCAGCTGCCTCGACGCATATGCTACTACTCGACCCTGCTGCATCAACACACAACCAAGACCAACCCCAGAAGCATCACAATACACGGAGAAGCTCTGACCCTCAACCGGCAAAGTCAAAACTGGAGCTGAAGTCAATAAGGCCTTAAGCCTCTGGAAGCTATCCTCACACTGATCCGACCACTGAAATGGGACATCCTTCTTAGTCAGCATAGTCAAGGGTGCTGCTATGGAAGAAAATCCCTCAACGAACCGTCTGTAGTAACCAGCTAACCCAATAAAGCTGCGAACCTCAGTAACAGTAGTAGGTCTAGGCCACTCACAAACCGCTGAAATCTTTCCCGGATCAACCCTAATCCCATCCTTAGACACCACGTGCCCTAGGAATGCAACTGACTCAAGCCAAAACTCACACTTTGAGAACTTGGCATAAAGCCGATGATCTCTCAAAGTCTGGAGTATAACCCTCAAGTGCTGCTCATGCTCATCTCTACTACGCGAGTATACCAAGATGTCGTCTATAAAAACTATCACAAATGAGTCCAAATACGGGCCAAGAACCCTGTGCATCAAGTTCATAAAGGCTGCGGGGGCATTAGTCAACCCAAAAGACATCACCAGGAACTCATAATGGCCATAACGTGTCCTGAATGCTGTCCTAGGGATGTCCTCTGCCCTAATCCTCAACTGATGGTAGCCAGACCTCAAATCAATCTTCGAAAACACGACTGAACCCTGAAGCTGGTCAAACAATTCATCAATCCTCGGCATCGGATACCTATTCTTCACTGTCACCCTATTCAACTACCGATAATCAATACACATGCGCATCGACCCATCCTTCTTTTTCACGAAGAGAACAGGAGCACCCCAAGGTGACACACTAGGTCTAATAAACCCCTTAGCTAACAGATCCTGGAGCTGCTCCTTAAGCTCCCTCAACTCAGCAGGAGCCATACGGTAAGGAGAAATAGAAATGGGCCTAGTGCCCGGCTCCAACTCAATAGCAAAATCAATATCTCTCTCAGGTGGAAGGCCTGGCAGGTCGGTAGGAAATACATCGAGGAAGTCTCTAACCACAGGAACAGACTCAGGAGAAGTGGGGTCAGCACTAACATCTCGGACATATGCTAGATAAGCTAAACACCAACGGGAAATCAACTTCCTAGCTCGAAGACAAGAGATGATCCCAGATGGTGCATGGCTAACAGAACCCTGCCACACAATCGGGGATACACCGGGCACAGCTATGGTAATGGTGTTGGCATAACAATCCAAAACCACATGGTGAGGGGCTAACCAGTCCATGCCCAGTATCACATCAAAATCTAGCATATCAAGAATCATCAAATCACTCCAAGTCTCTGAATCACCAACAGATAACATACAGGATCTCACAATCCGATCCACTATTAAAGAATCTCCTACTGGGGTCGAAACAGAAACAGGAACAGATAATGGCTCACTAGCCAACCCCAAACAAGGCACAAAGTAGGCAGATACATATGAACAAGTGGATCCAGTATCAAATAAGGCCATAGCAGACTGATGGCACACAGAAATCATACATGTAATCACAGCATCTGAGGCCTCTGCCTCTGGTCTCCTAGGGACCGCGTAAAACTGACGACGACCTCCACCTGCCCGACCGCCATCCCTACCACCTGCTCTGCCGGGGGCTGAACTGCCCGTAAAGGCTCGGCCAACTGAACTGTACCCTGCTGAGGGCAATCTCTTGCAAAATGACCGATCACACCACAAGTAAAACATGCCCTTGGCGGCCTACTCGGTCGAGATGAACCAGCAGATCCCGCATAACCACCACGGCCTGATGCCCCAGAAATTGTACCCCTCAAAGATTGGCCGCCATAGCCCTAATGGCTGCCCTGACCCTGCTCAAACTGGGTACTACCGAAAGTCTTAAAGGAAGCCTAGACCGGTCGGCTGGACTGACCCTGGTACTGCTGTGGCTGATAACTCCGGCTCCACTGGCCAGGACCTCTACCACCATATCTGGAACCACTATAGACACCCTGATGTCGAGGCCTCTTAACTCTGGACCCCTGATCATGTCGATGTAAGTCCTCCACAGTGCGGGCATAGTCTACAATAGCCTCGAATGACCGACCACTGGCAATCAATATCTCAGTTGGCTGCCTGATCTCTGGCCTCAAACCCCATACGAATCTGTGAATCCTATCAGCCTCAGTAGGAATGATCATAGCTCCGAACGGTGCTAGCTGATGAAAGCGGGTCTCATACTCTGAGATAGTCATAGACCCCTACACAAGGTGAGTAAACTGCTCCCTGCGACGCTCTCGATCACTCTGGGGTAGGAACTTGGCCATAAAGGCCTCATAAAACTCAGACCAGGTCAAAGGAGGTGACGACGGTGGTCTACAAGCAACCTGGGCCCTCCACCATATCTTCGCTGGGCCCTCCAACTGATAGGTAGTATAACCAACCCCGTGAGTCTCCAACAAACCCAAATGATGCAACATCTCCTCACAGGTAGTAATAAAGTCATGTGGATCCTGTCCAGAAGTACCAGCAAGCCTCGGAGGTGCTAACCTCAAAAACCTACCCAACGCCTTCTGCTCTGACTCTGTCATAACTGGGCGAGGAGCAAGAGGCTATGCAACAGATGGAACCGGAATGACCTCTGCACGGGGAGCCATAGTAGCCGGCTGCGCTCCTACGCTCTGTGCACCCAGGGCTGCCCCCTGGGCGGATTTCTGCGCTACCTCGAAAGGCCGCTCTCCAATCATACCCAAAAGTTGTAATAGTAATCCCCGAATATCTGGAGACTGAGCTGCGGCTGAAGCTGGCACAGAAGTGGGCACTAGAGCTGGTACTGGAGCTGGCGCTGGAGCTGGCGCTGGAGCTGGAGGCTCATCTCCACGTGATATCGATGATCTCGTACGAACCATCTGCGGAAGAATGAAGTAGAACAAATGAGATTTCCAGAAACTTCAAGGGTTCTACGCACGACACAGAAGCAATGAAAGAGTCAAATTTCCTAAAATGCAACTGTAGCCTCCCAAAGATTGAGTACATACGTCTCCGCCCCGATCCGCAGGACTCTACTAGACATTGGCTCCTATACCGATGACACCGGTGAACTTAAAGCTCTGATACCAAGTTGTCACGACCCAATTTCTCGGTCATGATGGCACTAACAACCCCCGGTAGGTGAACCAATCCCCGTAGCCCAGAACAGTTAGTAATGGGGTACTATCTAACAAATAAGGGAACAAGACGAAGAGAACAGATAAAAGGGATATAAATATATACATATGCGGAAACTAAACCAAACCCTAAGACCTGGTATCATAGTATAGAGCTAAACTACATACACGGAGTGCAAATAATCCAAAACAATATATACAAATGTCTCTGAATGGTAATAGAGTACATGAAGCAAAAGATAAACTAAAGCTAAGCTCCGATCGCCAAGAGCTAACCCTCAGTCTGAACTAGTCCCCAACCGATCTCCAAGCACGAATCACAGTGATCTAAAAGTGATGGCCCACGCTAGGATCTGCACCCAAAGATGCAGGGGTAGGGGTGAGCACCAAATGCAAAGCATAAGGTACCCAGTAGGTATCATAGGCCGACTGGGCACATATAAGATAAAAGTGTAGTAATAGATAGAGTAGAAGCAAGTAGTCACAGAAATTAACGAAAGGTACACCGGAACTAGCCCAGAGGGAAATCAACAGAACCACATATGAGGCTAGTAAGCGGAATATACACACCATAGGCACAGGTAAAAGTAAGAAATAACGCACCTGGGGTCCTTGCAATAACTGTGTATACAAAATAAGTTTATGAAATGGACGGTATACCGGTAATCTCAAGAGTAGAAAGAAGAGAGAAAGAGTATTAATAGGCATGCTCAGAGACATGGATCAAACTCAACTATTCATACCAATCTCATACTTATCTATAATAGAGAACAATTCTGTAAGTAAATAGCAAAAGTCTACCTACAGTCCCCCGGCCGCCCATACAACCGAGGAACACAAACAAGTGAAAACAAACCCTCCGGCATCCCATACTACCGGAGCGTACAATCAACAAACAACAAACAAGGATGGAGCCTCAAACAATGAATGATATGATGCATGAAGATCTCAATGAAATGGTATGTCTGTATGTACCTCCCCCGGCGCCGATCCGGCCCAGCAGGTAGGTTCCATGGAAGGACACTGCCCGTATACCTCTACTCCGCCGTATACCCCTCCTCCGGCATACTCAGCCCGAAGCCCCTGGCCCGGATGGCAAGGTCCATGGAGGTCCCAGACCCCATACTAAAATTCAGTATCACAACATGTCGTCCGAAATTAAGTCCGGGATCAAGATAGAGACCCAATCTCGAATATGCATGCCCACACCCTGTCCAGGACTAAAGTAGTAGGAAAATATCTCAAAAACCCCTCCAAGGGTGCCCGGGCATAACCGGGTCTAAACAGTAAAAAGTCATCTCAGGTGCTCGGTCCGACCGAGGCTAAAAATCATCTCAAGTAACAAGAAAACTCAACTAGCACCCCGGCCCTGCCGAGTCTAGCGATAAACGTAAAACTGATGATTTTAAACATAATTTTACTTTCCTTTATCCAGAAATATTCACAAGTTAAATCAAACCATTTCCAAATTATTTCCATAAAAAATGGGCCCCCCGGGCCATGCAAGGTTTAGAAAATAGTGTCAGTAGGCCCGAAGCCAAAACCATAGTAAAACACGGATAAAACCTCTTTATATGCATGAAAATGGTATGATCACACACAATAGCTGCCCAGCAGCTCACAATCAACCCTGCACAGGCCCACAGCTACTCAGCAAGCATAACCAGCCTAGAAGGATAATTCTATGCCCGGGACTCGCGGACATTCACAAAATCCCACCTTCTATTTTCTAGAGTCAACAAGGCTTCACAGGACAACAAGGGTAAATAAAATATATCATCAAATACTACAAGCAACGAAAGAACAAAAGAAGGTGGACATGAATAAAGCGGTCGAGGTCTGTGGTACCAACCTAATAAACCAACCCAAGGATGCCCATTAATACAATTTTAGTCTATATATGCGGAGTCTAGGGAAAATAAACCGTAACCTACCTATCGTCCGATGACAAGCTGCTAGAACGACGATGTCCACGCTCGAACCGCTCTGAGAAACTCCGAAATAAAATCAAACTCGAAATTAGGCTTGAATAACTTGACGTGGATAATCGATTTTCTTTTTGGTGATCCAATAAATTATCAAGATCTTGCTTATTGGATTCAACTATTAATGTGACACAATAATGATACACTGAGGCAGTTTTGCACCAAAATTGTGTTCCAGAGAAGTGCGATGAAAGTTAGGCAGCAATCACCATTGCAATTTGCTCCCATGCTTAAAGTGAATAGGCAGCAATAGATATAGAAGTATAATGTAAGTTAGGCAGCAATTGCCTTTGCAATTTGCTCCAAATGATTTAAGTTTGGCAGCAATTGCCTACCACATCAGTTGGCTTCCACGTGGGGGGGTGTGTGTCAACACCACACCTCCCCTTATCTAATTAATGATAGGTGGATCCCCGCTACGTACGTACTCGGGTATTGAATAAATTCGTGGTAAAATAAATATAATTTTTGAATATACCATAATCATTAGAAAATTATTTCGAATAAAACCTACTATATTATAATAATAAATTTCAACACCACTAAATTTACTATCTCCTGTTAAAGTATTACAATGTATAAAAACATTATAAAATAAATACATATACAATTATATCGTAATAAAAATATTTTTCATAAACCTTTAAAATATTTTAAAAAGGTAATAATAATATAATTTTTACCAAATTCAACTTTTAAATAAAATATTTTCAATTACACGCGTGATGCTAATAAAATTCTTAAGCTTAGGCTCGTAATTCACCAACGCACGATTTTGATACTCAAGAATTCTCTTGGGATCCTCCCTTATGTTTTATCACTGTTTCAGAACTGAAATGGCATTTTAAAATGCGAAGTTGAGGCTTAAATCGAGCTTAACCCGACCCGATTCGCGACCCAGTTCGCAACCCGTTTTCTGCCAGATAGTCCTTGGTAATACAGTCATAACTTTTTACTCCGAGATCAATTGGACGTGAGGTTTTGTGCGTAGGAAACTAGACTCGTAGACCTTCGATTTGGTATTTTGGGGGACTTCTAACTCATTATATATTGGGAGAAAAGCCCAGAGACATTTCACCCAAAGTTCAGGAAATTTGTTAAAGAACTTACGATAACTTTTGTCGATTTGCTTGACTTCAAAACTTATACGTGGAAATGATTGGAAGGGTCATTACAGCAGACTATACCTATGGGATGGGTAGGTTGTACCTACAAGGCAGTAGTTACATTATATTACCGCACCTTTGGGTCGGGCAAACCATGCCAACGGGCCAGGCAGACCGTACCTATGGAACAAGGCAGGCTATACCTACAAGGCATCACTTATATGGTACCACAGAGCCTCAGAATTGTACTAATTCATGACACATATAAAGTCAGACAGTTCAGATCAGATTATCATTAGGGTCAAGCTAAGGGGTTAGTATGGGTATTTAGCGACTGTTTGCGCCTATTAGGACTTATTACAATCGTATGCTATGTGTACCTGCCAGGCTTATAGGGGCCAGGTAAGGTTATTGTTTGCTATATGTTTTAGATTGTATCTTATTACAGGAAGGTAAGTTATTGTACTTCTGTCTTACTCCTAACCTTTTGTTCAGTCCCTACACTTCAGTTTCAGTTTTTAGTTTACCTTAAATAATTGGTACAATATTTTTAAGTGATGCCCCATTGCCTGGGGGAATTGCATTCATGGTTGCAGGTCTTGAGCGATGACTAGATAGACCTTTCGATTAGCATAGCCAAGCTTTCAGCGGGTTGGTTGACTCCTTTTCTTCCAAGGGTTGCTAGAGTCTCAGAGGTTTACCCTTTTGCTATTTATAGTTATTGGGTAGGTTTGGGCCCTGTCCCACCAATTATTATGTTCATAGAGGCTTAAAGATTAGCCGGTTAGGTTGTATATCTACGATAGTGGTTATTTTGGCCTTGTATGTTTATTAGTTGTAGCTTGCTTGCCAGTTGGGATTTGTTGTTGTTTTGTTGGCAGTTTAGCAGCTCATAGGCCTAGTTTACATTTTATATACATGTTTTTATTTTTTATGTAGAGATCATGATGGCCTCGATGGCTCACCTAGCGTTTATGCTTTTTTAGATATCATGGAGGCCTCGACGACCCAAAGAGGACTTATGTGCTACATGCTTATTTCTTTATATGAACTGTTAGGAGTAGTTGTTTTCTTTAAGAGCTGTTGACAAGGGCCTTTCCAGCCGAGGGCTAATTTTAAAGCTGAGATATACTTGCTTGTTTACTTGATTGTGTGTGGCTGCTATGCGTCATTGGAAAATAGTTTAGCAGGGTCGTCTCTGTCCTAATTTTTGGCATCAGGTGCTAGTTGTGCTCCTCAAGTTTGGGGTGTGACATCACCTATGAAGAGTGTTATGAGATTTGGCAAGAAATGGAAGCTTAGTCCCTGTTATATTGTGCCATACCGTATTTTGAAGAGGGTTGGTAAAGTGGCTTATGAGTTAGAGCTACCCGCAGAGCTAGAAACAGTTAATCCGGTTTTCCACATTTCTATGCTTAAGAAGTGTGTGGATAAATCTTCACTAATTTTGCCTACAGAGAATGTTGGGGTGAAGGACAAATTGACTTATGAAGAAATTCCAGTCCAAAGAGGATATGAAGATTAGATACCCTCATGATTTCACTCCATGAGAAGAAGATGTCAAAGGTAATGGTTTTCTCTTGATTCATATTCAGCACTTATGCCTTTTGTTTGGGTGTTCTTAGTTCCTGCAATCTTTATTAGTGTTTTGGGTCCTTCAATATATGTTTATGGCCTTCTTAGCAAGTTCAGTTCAAAGAATAGTAGTTGATTTACCTTCTATTGTTATCTTACACTAGTTCAATCTTCATTCGAGGATGAATGGCCCCAAGGGGGAGATATTGTAACCCTCGAAAATTATACCACCTCCTAAGTAACTAATTACTTCATTTCAGACTTAAAAATTGTGTCGTACGACCTTTAGAATACTTAGAAATCATTTAAGGTAACTTTTGAAGCCTGAACAGAAATTTTGGGCACATTAAAAGGGTAGCGCACCACGGACAAGGATCTTCGCGATGAGGTTCACACTGCACCTATCTCAAAACTTTAGAGAGATTGCAAAATGGTCCCCTGGTGTAATACGAGGTGCGTCGTGCTTCTACATAGGCTTTTGAAGACTATAGCGCATTCCTCAGTTAGAGCAATGGGAGGCGCGTTGCGCCTAGGCATTTTTCCAGATGGGATTTAGTCCAATTTAATGTCTAATTAAGGGTAGTAGGGTCATTTATCTGTAACACCCTGAAATTTTGATACAGCTTTTAAGCTTAAGAAATCTGAAAATTCTAAACTTTCCAGAAATGACGGGTCCAAACCACAGACCATTGGTTGAACCACGAGTTATGGAGTGGATCCATGGTTTAAGTCTGCCAGAATCAATCTCTGGTCTGAGAACCACGAGTTGGTTCTACGGACCGTAGTTCAGTATACAGCCCATCCTATCAACTAGTGGAACCAGACCTGAGGATTGACTGATTCCCAGGAACCATGAGTCAAGACTACGGACCATAGTTTGAATTATGGACCATCTTGTTAACTCGTGAAACCTGATCAGAGGCCTGCCAAATCCCTTAGAAATGACAAATTGGTTCTACGGACCATAATCCATTCTACTGTTTGTCCTATTGACCTATAGAATATCTTCTACAATTTGATCGTTTGGCCTGGAACCACGAGTCATGGTTCAAACTATGATTTGTGGAACCGACCCGTGATTCCTGAAGCCGACCCTTTTTATCATTTTTTCTTAATTAAATCGCAGGGGTATTCTTATAATTACCCACCCTTTTAACTCCTAAGTGAGGTCGTTTTGGCAAATTTTAGTAGGGTTTCTACACCTATTAGCCTAATTCCCTTCTCATTACCTCATTCATCTTCCAAAAAGGGAAAATAACCTCTTCAAGCTTCAAGTCTCAAGCTCCAAGTTCAAGTATCCTTTTCTTTTCAATTTCAAGTGGGTTAGCTTCAGTCAAGGTATGTGGGTATTCAACAATGGGTTCCTTTCACCCTTGTTCCCAAAACCCCTAATCTTTATTTTTGATTTCATGAACTTTCAAATTAGGGTTCTTACCCAATTCTTATAGGTTTTGCTATAAATTGCCCTCTCATGATTTTATTATGAAATTACTACTAAATTGCATGATTGTGCATGGGTTTTTACATATGAACTCCTATTTCAAATTGAAGACTAATTATGGTAAATTTTACATGCATAAATTGATTCAAGTAAATTGGGTATTTGATAGCATGTTTTCATGAATTTCAAGCTAGTGCATGCCTAGTTCCTATGTTTTATGAAAGTATATGTTATTATGAAATTGAATTAGTGCCATACAAGTTTTCGACTTATGAATTATTATGCAAGACAAGACACCTTATGTGCCATCAATGCTCATGAATTATTTTCTAAACCAAGGTTCGTGAGTAGTATGAAGATTCGTTGTATGAACATGTTTATGAACATGTTTTGACATCTAGATATGTCACATGTATGTGAGCCTCATGTTATATGTTGTGGGAGTAGTATTTAGCACCGAGCAATGAGGGTTCTAGATAACCCAAGTCCAAAACTATGTTTCCACCATAGGTTGCCCTTTGTGGCTTATGAAAGGGTCCTTGTGAACATGGTTCTAACCTTGGCCGGTTAGGACAACCTTTTTCAGTGTGGGTGCGTGATAAGTTGGTATTCTACCTACCGATTTAGCTTCTAATCTTTTACCTTTGATAGTATAAAGTGGATAAATAGTGCAATTTGACACGAATTCCTTCTATTTTATAAGTTTCTGTGTTTTAGAAGTGTTCGAGAAAGATTCGAGTGAAAACAAGTCAAATGGGAGCTAAAAGGAGCTGCTGATCACTGACACCAAAGTACTTGTCATGACCGTGAGAGTAAATCATGTGACCGCGACCCACAAGGAAACAAATAATCTATCGCGATCGTGAGCTATACGTCACGCGACCGCAATGCACAGGGAATTAAAGCCATGCGACCGCGAGAGTGAATTCACGCGACCGCGTGGGAGGAAAAGATAAAGCCTCGTGATCGCGAAGCATGATCACACAAATGCAAAGAAGGCGTCATCAGCTACAGGATAGATTTGGAAATTCCCACGTTTGGAAACCCCAATTCACATAAAACACTTCTCAACCGATTGGGAACACATATTTGGCTGGATCTTTGCCTATTCTCACAACTTTTGGCAAGCTTGGAGAGCAAGTTCATCAATCAACACCATAGGAGTGAAGATTTGGATGATTTGTATTGTTAAATCTTAAGTTCCATTCTTCAAACTCTTGTTCTTAATTGTTATTTCATTGGTGTATTATTGACTTGGGATTTTGGGCTTTGTATTGGAGATAATACTTGTTTGGGTATTGAATTCATTTATAGAGTTTGCTCTTGTTTTATTATTTGGGTCTATTGAATCCTCCATTGCTTGAATTTATAGTCAATAGTTGCATACATTGACTTAGTGTCACGACCCAATTTCTCGGTCATGATGGCACCTACAACCCCCGGTAGGTGAACCAATCCCCGTAGCCCAGAACAGTTAGTAATGGGCTACTATCTAGCAAATAAGGGAACAAGACAAATAAAATAGATAACAGGGATATAAATATATACATATGTGAAAACTAAACCAAACCCCAAGACCTGGTATCATAGTATAGAGCAAAACTACATACATGGAGTGCAAATAATCCAAAACTATATATACAGATGTCTCTGAATGGTAATAGAGTACATGAAGCAAATGATAAACTAAAGTTAAGCTCCGATCGCCAAGAGCTCACCCTCAGTCTGAAGTAGTCCCCAACAGATCTCCAAGCACGAATCACAACGATCTATCGGCGATGGCCCATGCTAGGATCTGCACCCAAAGATGCAGGGGGTAGGGGTGAGCACCAAATGCGAAGCATAAAGTACCCAGTAGGTATCATAGGCCGACTGGGCACATATAAGATAAAAGCGCAGTAATAGATAGAATAGAAGCAAGTAGTCACAGAAATCAATGAAAGGTACACAGGAACTAGCCCAGAGGGAAATCAACAAAACCACATGTGAGGCTAGTAAGCAGAATATACACACCATAGGCACAGGTGAAAGTAAGAACAACGCACCTGGGGTCCTTGCAACAACAGTGTATACAAAATAAGTTTACGAAATGGACGGTATACCGGTAACCTCAAGTGTAAGAAGAAGAGAGAAAGAGTAATGATAGGCATGCTCAGAGACATGAATCAAGTCCAACTAATCATATCAATCTCACACCCAGCAACTAACAGTCTAGCAGTAACCAATTTCATATTAACCGTAACAGGGAATAATTCTACAAGTAAATAGAAAGAGTCTACCTACAGTCCCTCGGCCGCCCATACAACCGAGGAACACAAACAAGTGAAAACAAACCCTCCGGCATCCCATACTACCGGAGCGTACAATCAGCAAACAACAAACAAGGGTGGAACCTCGAACCATGAATGATATGATGCATGAAGATCTCAAGTGCCATGGTATCTCTGTATATACCTCTTCCGGCGCCGATCCGGCCCAGCAGGTAGGTTCCATGGAAGGACACTGCCCGTATACCTCTACTCCACCGTATACCCCTCCTCCGGCACACGCATCCCATAGCCCCTGGCCCGAATGGCAAGGTCCATGGAGGTCCCAGACCCCATACTAAAACTCAGTATCAGAATAGAGACCCAGTCTCGAATATGCAATGCCCAGACCCTGTCCAGGACTAAAGTAGTAGGAAAATGTATCAAAAACCCCTCCAAGGGTGCCCGAGCATAACCGGGTCTAAACAGTAAAAAGTCATCTCAGGTGCTCGGTCCGACCGAGGCTAAAAATCGTCTCAAGTAATAAGAAAACTCAACTAGCACTCTGGCCCTGCCGAGTCTAGCGTTAATCGTAAAACTGATGATTTTAAACATAATTTTACTTTCTTTCCCAAAAATATCCACAAGTTAAATCAAACCATTTCCAAATTATTTCCATCAAAAAGGGCCCCCCGGGCCATGCAAGGTTTAGAAAATGGTGTCAGTAGGCCCGAAGCCAAAACCACAGTAAAACATGGATAAAACCTCTTTATATGCATGGAAATGGTATGATCACACACAATAGCTGCCCTGTAGCTCACAATCAACCTATCGACCCTGCACAGGCCCACAGCTACTCAGCAAGCATAACCAGCCTAGAAGGATAATTCTATGCCCGGGACTCGCGGACATTCCCAAAATCCCACCTTCTATGTTCCAGAGTCAACAAGGCCTCACAGGACCACAAGGGTAAATAAAATATATCGGCAAATACTACAAACCATGGAGGAACAAAAGTAGGCGGACATGAATAAAGCGGTCAAGGTCTGTGGTACCAACCTAATAAACCAACTCAAGGATGCCCATTAATACAATTTTATTTTATAAATACGGAGTCTAGGAAAAATAAACCGTAACCTACCTGTCGTCCGATGACAAGCTGCTAGAACGACGATGTCCACGCTCGAACTGCTCTGAGAAACTCCGAAATTAGGTTGAATAACTTGACGTAGATAATCGATTTTCTTTCCGAAATTAAACATAACATCAAACTATAATTTCTCTACCAAAACCCTCTAATGTTCTATATATATCCAACATAGTGAAGGTGGACTACTTTTACATATAGGTATATATATAACACATGAAGTAGGTAAATAAATTAATTACTATATAATAAATTAGAAATTAGCACTATGAAATGATTATGTGATGCCACCTTTCAACTTACTATGTGTTGTGTTAGCCCTCCACTTCCACGTGGAAGTGGAGGTGGCAACCAATTCGCTCCGTTAGGTATATACTCGGGTATTGCATAAATTCGTGGTAAAATAAATATAACTTTCTAAATATACCACAATTATTAGAAAATTATTTAGAATAAAACCTACTATATTATAATAATAATCTTTAACATAACTAAATTTACTATCTCCGTTAAAATATTACAATGTATAAAAATCTTATAAAATAAATACATATACAATTATAACGTATCAAAAATATTTTCCATAAACCTTTAAAATATTTTGAAAAGGTAATAATAATATAATTTTTACCAAATTCAACTTTTAAATAAAATATTTTCAAATACACGCACGATGCTAATAAAATTCTTTAGCTTAGGCTCGTAATTCACCAACGCACGATTTTGATACTCAAGAATTCTCTCGGGATCCTCCCTTATGTTTTATCACTGTTTCGGGACTGAAATGGCGTTTTAAAACGTGAAGTTGAGGCTTAAATCGAGTTTAACCCGACCCGGTTCGCGACCCGGTTCGTAACCCGTTTTCTGCCAGACAGTCCGCGGTAAAACAGTCATAACTTTTTACTCCGAGATCAGTTGGATGTGAGGTTTTGTGCGTTGGAAACTAGACTCGTAGACCTTTGATTTGGTATTTTGGGGGACTTCTATCTCTTTATATATTGAGAGAAAAGCCCTGAGACATTTGACCCAAAGTTCAGAAAATTCGTTAAAGATCTTACGATAACTTTTGTCGATTTGCTGGACTTCAAAACTTATACGTGGAAATGACCGGAAGGGTCATTACATCATCCACTACTAAAAAGGGCTTTTGTCCTCGAAAGTCAAGGTCAAGGGGGGTACCTGAAGGCTCAAACAGCTGCGGATACTGGGCCCGCATGTCTCTCTCGGTCTCCCAGGTAGCCTTCTCGACTGGACGGTGCCTCCACTGAACCTTAACAACTGGGATCTCTCGAGACTTCAATCTCCTGACATCTCTGGCCAAAATAGTTGTCGGCTCCTCAACAAAGGCTAAACCCTCATCCAACTGAACTGAATCCCACTGCAACACATGAGACTCATCTGGGACATACCGACGCAACATCGAAACATGAAATACAGGATGTATAGCTGAAAACATCAGAGGTAAGGCTAACTGATAGGCAACGCTACCAACCCTCTGAAGAATCTCAAATGGCCCAATGTACCTGGGGCTGAGCTTGCCCCGTCTACCAAATCTCATCACGCCCTTCATGGGCGATACACAGAGAAACACCAAGTCACCGACACTAAACTCCAAGGCACGAAGCCTACGATCAGCATAACTCTTCTGCCTGCTCTGAGCTGCCCGAAGTCTATCCTGAATCACTCGGACTCGATCTAAGGAATCTCGAAGCAAATCTGTGCTCTGTGGCCCCGCACTAAAACCATCAAACCAACCTACCGGTGATCTGCAATGCCTGCCATACAAAGCCTCAAAAGGTGCCATGCCGATACTCGAATGGAAGCTGTTATTATAAGTAAACTCTGCCAAGGGAACAAACTGATCCCATGAACCTTCAAAGTCAAGAACACAGGCCCGAAGCATGTCCTCCAAAATCTGAATAGTCCTCTCGAACTGGCCATCTGTCTGAGGGTGAAAAGCGGTACTAAGATGAACCTCTGTACCCAAATCTCGCTGAATAGCCCTCCAGAACTGAGATGTGAACTGAGTGCCACGGTCTGAAATGATAGAAGCTGGGACCCCATGCAATCGAACAATCTCACGAAGGTAGATCTGAGCTAACCTCTCTGCGCCATAAGAAGTCTGAACCGACAAGAAATGTGCTGACTTAGTCAGCCTATCAACAATCACCCATATGGAATCAAACCCATGGGAAGTACGAGGCAAACCAACAACGAAGTCCATAGTAATCCCTTCCAACTTCCACTCAGGAATGGGAAGTCGCTGCATCAAACCACCAGGTCTCATGTGCTCGAACTTAACCTGCTGGCAGTTCAAGCACCGAGATATGAAATCTGCTATATCCCGCTTCATACCACTCCACCAGTAAAGCTGTCTCAAGTCCCTATACATCTTTGTTGTGCCAGGGTGAATTGAGTATCTAGTACAATGTGCCTCGTGAAGTATCAACTGAATCAAATCGCTAATCCTCGGAACACAAAGGCGACTATCAAATCTCAGAACCCCATCTGAATCTAGAGTAGCCCGACTGGTCTCACCCTGAATAACCCGATCACGAAGGTCACACAACTGCTGATCCTCAAATTGACGGCTCTAAATCTGATCAATCAAGGTAGAACGAACCTCAACACTGGCGAGAACTCTGCTAGGATCCGACAAGTCAAGCCTAACCAGACGGTTAGCCAAGGACTGGATGTCCAAGGCCAATGGTCGCTCTGAAACTGAAAGAGAAGCTAGGCTACCCATACTCACTGCCTTCCGGCTCAAGGCATCCGCTACCACGTTTGCCTTGCCCGGATGATACAGAATAGTGAAGTCATAGTCCTTCAGTAACTCGACCCATCTCCTCTGTCTCGAGTTCAATTCCCGCTGACTCGTGATATACTGAAGACTACGGTGATCGGTGAAGATATCACAGTGAACTCCATATAAGTAATGCCTCCAGATCTTAAGCGCGAAAACTACCGCCGCCAACTCTAAGTCATGAGTGGGGTAGTTGCGCTCGTGAACCTTCAGCTGCCTCGACGCATATGCTATTACTCGACCCTGCTGCATCAACACACAACCAAGACCAACCCCAGAAGCATCACAATACACGGAGAAGCTCTGACCCTCAACCGGCAAAGTCAAACTGGAGCTGAAGTCAATAAGGCCTTAAGCCTCTGGAAGCTATCCTCACACTGATCCGACCACTGAAATGGGATATCCTTCCTAGTCAGCATAGTCAAGGGTGCTGCTATGGAAGAAAATCCCTCGACGAACCGTCTGTAATAACCTGCTAACCCAATAAAGCTGCGAACCTCAGTAACAGTAGTAGGTCTAGGCCACTCACAAACCGTTGAAATCTTTCCCGGATCAACCCTAATCCCATCCTTAGACACCACGTGCCCTAGGAATGCAACTGACTCAAGCCAAAACTCACACTTTGAGAACTTCGCATAAAGACGATGGTCTCTCAAAGTCTGGAGTATAACCCTCAAGTGCTGCTCATGCTCATCTCTACTACGCGAGTATACTAAGATGTCGTCTATAAAAACTATCACAAATGAGTCAAAATACGGGCCAAGAGCCCTATGCATCAAATTCATAAAGGCTGCAGGGGCATTAGTCAACCCAAAAGACATCACCAGGAACTCATAATGGCCATAACGTGTGCTGAATGCTGTCTTAGGGAAGTCCTCCGCCCTAATCCTCAGCTGATGGTAGCCGGACCTCAAATAAATCTTCGAAAACATGACTGAACCCTGAAGCTGGTCAAACAAGTCATCAATCCTCGGCATCGAATACCTATTCTTCACTGTCACCCTGTTCAGCTGCCGATAATCAATACACATGCGCATCGACCCATCCTTCTTCTTTACGAAGAGAACAGGAGCACCCTACGGTGACACACTAGGTCTAATAAACCCCTTAGCTAACAGATCTTGGAGCTGCTCCTTAAGCTCCCTCATCTCAACAGGAGCCATACGGTAAGGAGAAATAGAAATGGGCCTAGTGCCCGGCTCTAACTCAATAGCAAAATCAATATCTCTCTCAGGTGGAAGGCCTGGCAGGTCGGTAGGAAACACATCGAGGAAGTCTCTAACCACATGAACAGACTCAGGAGAAGTAGGGTCAGCACTAACATCTCGGACATATGCTAGATAAGCTAAACACCCACGGGCAATCAACTTCCTAGCTCGAAGACAAGAGATGATCCCAGATGGTGCATGGCTAACAGAACCCTGCCACACAACCGGGGATACACCGGCACGGCTATGGTAATGGTCTTGGCATAATAATCCAAAACCACACGGTGAGGGGATAACCAGTCCATGCCCAGTATCACATCAAAATCTAGCATATCAAGAATCATCAAATCACCCCAAGTCTCTGAATCACCAATAGATAGCATACAAGATCTCACAATCCTGATCCACTACTAAATAATCTCCTACTGGGGTCAAAACAGAAACAGGAACAGATAATGGCTCACTAGCCAACCCCAAACAAGGCACAAAGTAGGCAGATACATATGAACAAGTGGATCGAGGATCAAATAAAGCCATAGCAGGCTGATGGCACACATAAATCGTACCTGTAATCACAGCATCTGAGGCCTCTGCCTCTGGTCTCCTAGGGACAGCGTAAAACTGACGACGACCTCCACCTGCCCGACCACCATCCCTACCACCTGCTCTGCCGCGCAGAGCACCACCTCTACCCTGATGACCACCCCCTCTAGCCGGGGGCTGAACTACCCGTAAAGGTTCGGCCAACTGAACTGTACCCTGCTGAGGGCAATCTCTCGCAAAATGACCAATTGCACCACAAGTAAAACAAGCCCCTGACGGCCTACTCAGTCGAGATAAACCAGCAGATCCCATATGACCACCACGACCTGATGCCCCAGAAACTGTACCCCTCGAAGACTGGCCGCTATAGCCCTGATGGCTGCCCTGACCCTGCTCGAACTGGGCACTACCGCAAGTCTGAAGAGAGGCCTGAACTGGTCGGCTGGACTGACCCTGGTACTGCTGTGGCTGATAACTCCGGCTCCACTTTCCAGGACCTCTACCACCATATCTGGGACCACTATAGACACCCTGATGTCAAGGCCTCTTATCTCTGAACCCCTGATCATGTCGCTGTAAGTCCTTCACAGTGCGGACATAGTCTATGATAGCCTGAAATGACTGACCACTGGCAATCAATATCTCAGCTGGCTGTCTGATCTCTGGCCTCAAACCCCATACAAATCTGCGAATCCTATCAGCCTCGGTAGGAATGATCATAGCTTCGAACGGTGCTAGCTGATGGAAATGGGTCTCATACTCTGAGATAGTCGTAGATCCCTGCACAAGTGAGTAAACTGCTCCCTGCGACGCTCACGATCACTCTGTGGTAGGAACTTGGCCATAAAGGCCTCATAAAACTCAGACCAGGTCAAAGGAGGTCACGATGGTGGTCTACAAGCAACCTGGGCCCTCCACCATAACTTCGCTGGGCCCTCCAATTGATAGGTAGTATAACCAACCCCGTGAGTCTCCAGCAAACCCAAATGATGCAACATCTCCTCACAGGTAGTAATAAAGTCATGTGGATCCTGTCCAGAAGTACCAGCAAATCTCGGAGGTGCTAACCTCAAAAACCTACCCAACGCCTTCTGCTCTGACTCTGTCATAACTGGGCGAGGAGCAAGAGGCTGTGCAATAGATGGAACCGGAATGACCTCCGCACGGGGAGCCATAGTAGCCGGCTGCGCTCCTAAGCTCTGTGCACCCATGGCTGCCCCCTGAGCGGATGTCTGCGCTACCTCAGAAGACCGCTCTCCAATCACACCCAAAAGCTGTAATAGTAATCCCTGAATATCTGGAGACTGAGTTGCGGCTGAAGCTGGCACAGAGGTGGGCACTGGAGCTGGTACTGGAGCTGGCGCTGGAGCTGGCACTGGAGCTGGTGGTACCTGGGCTACCCCCTGAACCACATGCTGCTCGGGCTCTATCTCCACGCTAGCAGCTCTAGCAGGTGCCACTGATCGAGGGCGTCCTCGACCCCTAGCTGGAGTGGGAGGCTCATCTTTGCGTGATGCCGATGATCTCGTACGAACCATCTGCGGAAGAATGAAGTAGAACAAATGAGATTTCCAGAAACTTCAAGGGTACAACGCACGACACAGAAGCAATGAAAGAGTCCAATTCCTAAAATGTCACTGTAGCCTCCCAAAGATTGAGTACGGACGTCTCCGCCCCGATCCGCAGGACTCTACTAGACATTGGCTCCTATACCGATGACACCGGTGAACCTAAAGCTCTGATACCAAGTTGTCACGACCCAATTTCTCAGTCATGATGGCACCTACAACCCCCGGTAGGTGAACCAATCCCCGTAGCCCAGAACAGTTAGTAATGGGCTACTATCTAGCAAATAAGGGAACAAGACAAGTAAAATAGATAACAGGGATATAAATATATACATATGCGAAAACTAAACCAAACCCCAAGACCTGGTATCATAGTATAGAGCCAAACTACATACATGGAGTGCAAATAATCCAAAACTATATATACAGATGTCTCTGAATGGTAATAGAGTACATGAAGCAAAAGATAAACTAAAGCTAAGCTCCGATCGCCAAGAGCTCACCCTCAGTCTGAAGTAGTCCCCAACAGATCTCCAAGCACGAATCACAACGATCTATCGGCGATGGCCCATGCTAGGATCTGCATCCAAAGATGCAGGGGGTAGGGGTGAGCACCAAATGCGAAGCATAAGGTACCCAGTAGGTATCATAGGCCGACTGGGCACATATAAGATAAAAGCGCAGTAATAGACAGAATAGAAGCAAGCAGTCACAGAAATCAACGAAAGGTACACAGGAACTAGCCCAGAGGGAAATCAACAGAACCACATATGAGGCTAGTAAGCAGAATATACACACCATAGGCACAGGTGAAAGTAAGAAATAACGCACCTGGGGTCCTTGCAACAATAGTGTATACAAAATAAGTTTACGAAATGGACGGTATACCGGTAACCTCAAGTGTAAGAAGAAGAGAGAAAGAGTAATGATAGGCATGCTCAGAGACATGAATCAAGTCCAACTAATCATATCAATCTCACACCCAGCAACTAACAGTCTAGCAGTAACCAATTTCATAATTAACCATAACAGGGAACAATTCTACAAGTAAATAGCAAAGAGTCTACCTACAGTCCCCGGCCGCCCATACAACCGAGGAACACAAACAAGTGAAAACAAACCCTCCGGCATCCCATACTACCGGAGCGTACAATCAACAAACAACAAACAAGGGTGGAGCCTCAAACAATGAATGATATGATGCATGAAGATCTCAAGTGAAATGGTATCTCTGTATGTACCTCCTCCGTGCCGATCCGGCCCAGCAGGTAGGTTCCATGGAAGGACACTGCCCGTATACCTCTACTCCACCGTATACCCCTCCTCCGGCACACGCAGCCCGTAGCCCCTGGCCCGGATGGCAAGGTCCATGGAGGTCCCAGACCCCATACTAAAACTCAGTATGAGAATAGAGACCCAGTCTCGAATATGCAATGCCCAGACCCTGTCCAGGACTAAAGTAGTAGAAAAATGTCTCAAAAACCCCTCCAAGGGTGCCCGGGCATAACCGAGTCTAAACAGTAAAAAGTCATCTCATGTGCTCGGTCCGACCGAGGCTAAAAATCATCTCAAGTAATAAGAAAACTCAACTAGCACTCCGGCCCTGCCGAGTCTAGCGTTAATCGTAAAACTGATGATTTTAAACATAATTTTACTTTCTTGCCCAAAAATATCCACAAGTTAAATCAAACCATTTCCAAATTATTTCCATCAAAAAGGGCCCCCCGGGCCATGCAAGGTTTAGAAAATGGTGCCAGTAGGCCCGAAGCCAAAACCACAGTAAAACATGGATAAAACCTCTTTATATGCATGGAAATGGTATGATCACACACAATAGCTGCCCCGCAGCTCACAAGCAACCTATCGACCCTGCACAGGCCCACAGCTACTCAGCAAGCATAACCAGCCTAGAAGGATAATTCTATGCCCGGGACTCGCGGACATTCCCAAAATCCCACCTTCTATGTTCCAGAGTCAACAAGGCCTCACAGGACCACAAGGGTAAATAAAATATATCGGCAAATACTACAAACCATGGAGGAACAAAAGTAGGCGGACATGAATAAAGCGGTCAAGGTCTGTGGTACCAACCTAATAAACCAACTCAAGGATGCCCATTAATACAATTTTATTTTATAAATACGGAGTCTAGGAAAAATAAACCGTAACCTACCTGTCGTCCGATGACAAGCTGCTAGAACGACGATGTCCACGCTCGAACTGCTCTGAGAAACTCCGAAATTAGGTTGAATAACTTGACGTAGATAATCGATTTTCTTTCCGAAATTAAACATAACATCAAACTATAATTTCTCTACCAAAACCCTCTAATGTTCTATATATATCCAACATAGTGAAGGTGGACTACTTTTACATATAGGTATATATATAACACATGAAGTAGGTAAATAAATTAATTACTATATAATAAATTAGAAATTAGCACTATGAAATGATTATGTGATGCCACCTTTCAACTTACTATGTGTTGTGTTAGCCCTCCACTTCCACGTGGAAGTGGAGGTGGCAACCAATTCGCTCCGTTAGGTATATACTCGGGTATTGCATAAATTCGTGGTAAAATAAATATAACTTTCTAAATATACCACAATTATTAGAAAATTATTTCGAATAAAACCTACTATATTATAATAATAATCTTTAACATAACTAAATTTACTATCTCCATTAAAATATTACAATGTATAAAAATCTTATAAAATAAATACATATACAATTATAACGTATCAAAAATATTTTCCATAAACCTTTAAAATATTTTGAAAAGGCAATAATAATATAATTTTTACCAAATTTAACTTTTAAATAAAATATTTTCAAATACACGCACGATGCTAATAAAATTCTTAAGCTAGATCCTCCTTATGTTTTATCACTATTTCGGGACTGAAATGGCGTTTTAAAACGTGAAGTTGAGGCTTAAATCGAGTTTAACCCGACCCGGTTCGTAACCCGTTTTCTGCCAGACAGTCCGCGGTAAAACAGTCATAACTTTTTACTCCGAGATCACTTGGACGTGAGGTTTTATGAGTTGGAAACTAGACTCGTAGACCTTCGATTTGGTATTTCGGGGGACTTCTAGCTCTTTATATATTGAGAGAAAATCCCTGAGACATTTGACCCAAAGTTCAGAAAATTCGTTAAAGATCTTACGATAACTTTTGTCGATTTGCTTGACTTCAAAACTTATACGTGGAAATGACCGGAAGGGTCATTACATCTAACTCTTTATATATTGGGAGAAAAGCCCTGAGACATTTTACCCAAAGTTCAGAAAATTTATTAAAGAAACTTACGATAACTTTTGCCGACTTACTTGTCTTCAAAACTTATAATACGACCAAACAAATGGACCCGGCACCGAAATACCGGTCCTGACAAGCCTTAAGTGACTTGGAGCCGCTACAAACAGGCTCTAACGGTTCAAGGAAAACGTATACGTGGAAATAACCAGAAGGGTCATTACAGAATCCCACAATGATTGGAGTTAGATTTTGCCAAATTTTGTAAATCAAATCACTAGAGTATGCTCATTGTATCAAACAAGAAAGTAAAATTGGGGGATAGGTGTAATCAAGTGAACAATATCAATAGCAAGGGACTACGTTAACACAATTGATTAGATGTCAAGATTTGAGAATGTAGGAGTGTGCTCCCGATAGGGTATAGCTTTGATTGGGTTTAACTACAAGACTTAGAATAAATTATCATATGGATAGATTTTGGTTATAGCTATACTCAAGGTCTTTAAACCCAAGAGTGTGTGTATTTTGGGTTCTTTCAAAACCCAAAAACCAAATTCAATTAACAACCAAACATATGCTTGAGTAAGCTAGATTATTTCTAGCTCTAGCCGTTTGATGAAGTTTAAAGCCCTAAATCCTCACTATTGAAGACTTACGCAATTTCGCTTCCCTTTCTCAAGCAAAAGTGAAATTAGAGAGTTCAATTAATGTTTGCGACCATTAATTTTAGAATTAAAACTCAAAGAAACTAATAGATACATATATTTTAATGAATCCTACGAACAAATAGTCAATACCCAATAAAATACTAAACACCCATCATTGGCACATACCCCTAGAAGAGAAATTAACTACTCATATTAAAGATAAGAGAAATTGTACCATATAGGTGTTCCACAATTCCATTTATAATGAGAAAATAACTTTAATTCCAAGCTTTTCAATGTCAACAATGGAGTTTTTACTATTTTAGAAGAAGGAGAAGGTAAAGTGTACTTCTCTCAATGTACTCTACTGCAATATACAAAATTGGAAAAAATTCTAGGTATAAAAATCTATGCATAGATCCCAAAACATCCTTAGAAACTTTCCAAATACGTAAAAGAGATTCTGGACAAAATTGCCCCTCGGGCAGCTTGCGCTGCACATGCATTTGCACCTGCAATCGTATGCCAAGACTTGCGGCATGCAAGTGCCTGAAATCCAGGATAGTGTCTTCCTTCTCTCATGTATGGCACATGTGAAATGCATGTGCGGACTTGTTACATGCATGTCCAACGTATGTTCTGGTCAAGATGCTCTTTATTTTGTTCTTCTCTCGACTTGGCTTTCTTCCATTACATATTTGGGTACAAATACTCCTCCATCTTCAATTCACCCAAATGCCTGCATATATGTGAATAAAGGCATAAAATCCATCTAAATAGCACAAGATTGAGGCAATAATTCATGCTTAAGAGATAAATAACTTGGTAAATTACCAACTTATCAGTAGGTTAAACAATTTGTGATTTTTGAATGGTGAATTTTCATGTATTGTTAATCTCTTTGTTTTGATTGCTTTTCTGTGGTGTGCAACATTAGAACTCACCATTAATCTTTACTTTCTAGACCAAAGAGGTAAAAGGTTAGGAAAAGAGTAATAATAGAAATTTGAGGCTACCAACCCTTATCCATTGACCGGATAAGACCTCAATATCAAAATTGATTTGTCCAGCTACCGCTCCCCATTATCAGCCACAGAAGGAGCATCTCAACCAACCTTAAAAACACATGCAAGACTGACTGGAGATCAAGTGAAATTCTTCTAAATGGACCGACCGGACTTTAGTTTAACCATAACATATTGTTAGTTTTGTATACATATCACCTGGATAGATCACTAAATGTGTATACCTGCTAAGTTATGAAATCATGGGGAATACAGTCCTAATTTCTTCTGCATCTTTGATTAAAAACAAAAAATATACATTCTATAATTGGTTACTGAATCTTGCAAATACTAGTTAATTTTTACTTTTTATGCAAACCCCCCCACCCCCGAAACAATGACTACAGTCAAAATTTTACTAATGACATTGTTCTTCCATATTCTCTATGGAATTTGACTGCAACTCACAATTGGGTTCTACATGTCACGACCCGATTTCTCGGTCATGATGGCACCTACAACCCCCGGTAGGTGAACCAATCCCTGTAGCCCAGAACAGCTAGTAATGGGCTACTATCTAACCAATAAGAGAACAAGATGAATAAAATAGATAATATGAATGTAAATGTATACAAATGCGGAAAACTAAACCAAACCCCAAGACCTGGTATCATAGTACAGAGCCAAACTACATACATGGAGTACAAGTAACCAAAACTATATCTACAGATGTCTCTGAATGGAAATAGAGTACATGAAGCAAAAGATAAACTAAAGCTAAGCTCCGATCGCCAAGAGCTCACCCTCAGCCTGAAATAGTCCTCAACAGATCTCCACGCACGAATCTCAACGATCTACCGGCGATGGCCCACACTAGGATCTGCACCCAAAGATGCAGGGGTAGGGGTGAGCACCATATGCGAAGCATAAGGTACCCAGTAGGTATCATAGGCCGACTGGGCACATATAAGATAAAAGAGCAGTAATAGACAGAATAGAAGCAATCAGTCACAGAAAACAACGAAAGGTACACAGGAACTAGCCCAGAGGGAAATCACCAGAACCACATATGAGGCTAGTAAGAAGGATATACACACCAAAGGCA